>CAEGAD010026908.1:0-40122 GCA_903067055.1 Poeciliopsis paucimaculata
GTTTATGGCTTCACTACTTTTCTGCAACTATTTCAAATGTCTCAGATGCAGAAGTGTTTCAGCACCGACTGCACAGAAAATTTATAATGAACATATTTTTAAGATAGACTTTTTAAAATATATATAAATACAAAAAAACCCCAAAAAACAACTGAATAAGTGAAATTGAAATGTGATCAGAGCCTGAAGGCTCAGCTGGAAACTCGCCAGCAGACGCTTTGTTTTCACTTCTCTGTGCTGCGACCCGGCCCTCCAGCCACTCCCTGATCTCCTTCTCTGTCTTCTGGACCCGTCCTGGTTCCAGAACCCTTCTCGGTCCGGACTGGGACCCTGAACCGAGATCCCGAACCGTTGTGACATCTGGACCGGAGGAGTGAAAGGAACTCTGTCAATATTGACTCTCCTGCAGGATCCTGGGTGTTTCCTGCTTCCACTGTGTGTGTTTGTCAAACAGCAGATATCTGTGTATGTGTGTGTGTGTGTGTGTGTGTTATGTTATGTTTAATGTTATGAGTCGTTGTTTTAGTCCAATTGGAGCCTCACAGCTCCGTTTGTTTTTAACATCATCTACAAGACGATAAAATGCATCTAAAATGAGATTACAGATTTTATTACAAAATAAATCATTAAAAATACATTTATTTATTATTGATACCACAAGAAATTAATTTCAAATCGCTATTTTATTACTTTTTTGTGGTAGGACTTGATTATTTTTTAATCATATTACATTTTATAATCATTCCTGGAGCTTCTTTAGAAATATGGACTGTGCTAACACTAGCATTAGCTGCTAAAAGTTTAGCATGACATGCTATTTCAGGCTAGCATAGCTGGTAGGCTAAATCCTTTTAGCACAAGTTGAGCACAACACTACTCTTGAAGCAGCGCTTCCATCGCTGCTGTTAGCGATGTAGCTATGTGTGCGTCAGATTTACTGGTATACCAGAAACGCTGGCATGCAAAGGTTCCTACCGGTTAACATTTTTTAAGCATTAACATTCTTGTAATTATTTAATTTCAGTAACCGAGTTTCTGAAATGAACTAATATCTTTCCTACAGATATGTAAATTTGACAAAAGCATTTCTTCCTCCGTTTGACATCATTTCTATTCTAGATGTTCTGGATTTTCTTCCTGGAGGTTTTGGAGACATTTTCTGGATTTTTCTGCGTTCCTCCTGACAGAACCGGTGGAACTGGGTCAGGAAGTTTAGTCAGACTGAGAGACAGAAACTCTGACTGTAAAGTTTGATCCGTCAGTCTGTGTCTGTGATCCACTTCTAAACTGGACCGCTCCCCCTGGGCCCCGGCAGAGCCGACCAGATGGCCCGGCCCATCAGAACCGGCCGGACCGGGCCCTGGCAGCGGTGTTGCTGCAGCTCCCTGCGGGTCGGAGCTGGACTCACTCTAAAGGCTTTATTTCTGTCCCACATGCAGTTTTAATGGCTTCCTCCTGGTTCTGGCCCGGGAACAGCCTGGTACCGGTTCACAGCTCCTCAAACTGGTTCAGAACCATTCACTACTTCACCGTTTATACATAAATCATGTTTTATATTCCAGCTGAACTGAAGAAAATCAGTTCAATTAAAATCTCATAAACCACACATTTCATCCTGAAGAGAAAAATTAACTTTTTTAAATAACTAATTATACATATTGATAATTAATCTGATTCTTTAGCCGGGTTTATCTGCAGTGTTTGTGTTATTGAAGGTTTTTCTGCTGTTTTCAGACCCAACCTGGTTTTTCCTGCTGCCTTTAATGGTTTCCTGTCTCTGACAATCAGTGATTCATAACTAAACTTCACCAAATGTTTTACAGTGTGAAACAACAATGATGGAAGCAGAAGGTGAAACTGATTAAATCATTTGTTTTGGAGAGAGGAAGACGTGCAGGAAGCGACCGGGAATCGAACCGACGACCCGTCCTCTGCACATGGAGACGGATTTTAAAAAATACAGACAATCTGCTGACTGGCTGTTGTCATGGTAACCGGCGGCGCACCCTCAAGCCTGAACTTTTCATCTCAACATTCCTGGTTTTTGTCTCTGGATGGAGACAGGAAGTGATACCTCTGAACTTTTTGGGCGGGTTCTCCAGATCTCCAGCAGCCGGTTCCACGACGCAGCGATCATCCACCAACCTGCAGGGAAACAGAAACATTCAAGAACCTGCAGCTGCACCGACCAGCAACCTGCAAAAAGCCTCACTGACGCTCCAGAGGTGCAACAAAAATAAACGTTGGTCAATTTAACCAGAATTAGGAATAAATTCAGTTTTATGATCTGAGGAAAACTAAAAATCCAAACTAAGTTAGTTCTGAGGAATGTGCCAAAAAATACAGGATCTGGAGATATAAACCCTTTTTTCTCCTGTCGTCCCAGTGATATTCTGGTTTAACTAACTGGGCTGAAACTGGGAACATTTAATGTCAGAAAAACAGAAAAATTACAACCAACTCTAAATAATTTATCTTTATTCACATTATTTCTCTATGGTGATGGATGGAAGGCCTCTTTACCATCACCCTAATCCTCAGCTTCCTCCAATGATTAAAAATGAAATGGAAAATAAATAAAAAATTCTGGAAACAGAAATGTGTGTAGATCCAAATCAATGTGTCACTGATGATGTTTTTAATGACGTTTATGATGATAAAGTTGGAGGTTATCATGTTATTCTTTTAATGAATCATGAACTGATTCAAAGAACAAAACTAACAATCATTCTCAGAAAACTAACCAAAACATCTCCATCTATTGGCTGTTAAAAACATTTCAGTCATGAAACATCTGAATTAAACCTGACTGACAGACAGATATTAAAAATGGCCGCCGTCCCCTTCAGTTTCCAGCCAATCGGCAGCGAGGTGCAGGAGAACCGGATGCGACTCGTAAAGCGGCTGAAATGAAAGCTGAAAGCTGCAGGACGGCCGTCTGCACACAGGAAGCAGATCTATTTATAGACGCGCTTTCTAACGCGGGCGGCTCGGGTTTGAACTCATGTTGGTCATGACACAAAACGCTTCACCACCGACAGCAGTTACTGGTTATTACTGGTTATTACTGGTTATTACTGGTTATTACTGGTTATTACTCTGTAATAAAGATGGATGCAGACCCAACCTGATGAGTATTTGACTTGCTTGGCTGAGTTTCATAAAGAGCACAAAGTCTTATCTATCGACAGAATATAGAATAAAACAGATTGTGATGAAACAGTTTGACAGGATGTTGAACTTTTGCCTTTTTGGGTTAAAAATAAAGATGAAACAGACATATTTAAACATGTATCTTAACATTTTGTAATATTTATAGTAATTTAGATAATAATAATATCAATAATAACAACAATAATAATAATAATAAAGATAATTGGTGCTAAATGTGTTGACAGAAGACAACAACTGTTCTAAAAATAAAACTTCCTGGTTATCAGACGAACTGCAGCTTCACACCAGACAGCAATCTGTCACATTTCATGAATATATATTCATGTTTTCATGCAGAATCACAACCAGACATTCAGTCTGAAGCATCAGAACATCTATTATTATGATGCTCTTCATCCTGAATCAATTTTCTCTATTATCTCCAGTAATGATGACAGAGATCATCGTGATCCCGCCTGCGGTTAGAAATGCTGAAATTATGGAGTCATGTTGGGTTTCGCTCAGGTTCTGGTCGGTTCTTCAGGTTCAGGACCAAATAAAGAGTTCAACCTGTTTTCATTTTCATGTTTCAGAGTTTATTTCTATTTAAGGAGCTGCTGGTTTTACTGAATCAGTCGGAGCGTGTCAGTGTGTGTGTGTGTGTGGGGGGGGGGATGTGTGTGTGCTCATCAACTATCAGCCCTACTGTTTAGGACAAAACAGAGCTGCTCTTTACAGATGGACACACATGACTTCAACACTCTGATGAGCGTTTGTTAGGAAACGCTAACAAGTTTCAGGCAGCTAACGAGGCTGTTAGCTAACAGGCATGCTAAGGGGCCGTTAGCTAACAGTCATGCTAAGGGGCCATTAGCTAACAGTCATGCTAAGGGGCTGTTAGCTAACAGTCATGCTAAGGGGTCATTAGCTAACAGCCATGCTAAGGGGCCATTAGCTAACAGCCATGCTAAGGGGCCATTAGCTAACAGCCATGCTAAGGGGCCATTAGCTAACAGTCATGCTAAGGGGCCATTAGCTAACAGTCATGCTAAGGGGCCGTTAGCTAACAGTCATGCTACGAGGCCGGAGGCATTAACCCAGAGCTGCTAGCATGTTGCATTAAGGAACCACTAACGTGTTTCAACAGGAGTTGTTTGCCTAAGAATATTGCTGTTGTCTTGTCAGCAATGTTTACTCCGGTTGTCTAGTCAAAGTCCAGTTCGGTGGTAAGGTCTGAACACATATTGACCTCTGACCTCCAGTTGTAAAATCTTCAGTCTGACTTAGGTTGAAGTGAACTTTGATTTGCCTTGAATGCACAAGAGAAAGCCAAGCGGACCAGAGACCGCTCCAAAGGCAGGAAGTGGACTACAGCGCAGGGAATTGTGGGTAAATACAGCCAAAGCTAGCATGTTAGCCTAGCGCTAGCAGCAGAAATGGCTCCTGGTCTTTAGCTTAAAGAGAAATCCTCCAACACTAAAATCTGATGCCTCCATCTTGTTTCCATCTGGTGAAGCAGGAAGTTGCTCTCAGTGTCTTCAGAGGTTTTTGTGTCGTTTCCTTCAGTGGTTGTTGGTGCAGCGCCCCCACAGGCCAGGATGGGAACAGGCTGGTTTGGGTCAGAATCACAGCAGCTGGAGGTGGAGCAGATGTTCTGGTTCCAGTGGAACCGGGTCGACCGGACCATCATGGGGCCTTATTGACCGCCAAAGCTGTGACGTTGCTCCACTTCTGTGTTTTGGTTTGGTTTTGTTCCCGTCTCAGAGACGTCGTATGAGGTTCCTCGTTTCTAAACATGCAGTAGAGTCTTGATCTACATGACCAGTAGTTTCCTCTGACACCATTTTTACTTCCAGGTTCTAATAAAAAGCCAAAACCTGTAAACATCAGGTTCACAGGTTACAACAATTCGACTTTAATGTCCCCATAAACAAATCAGGAGTCTGCAAATTATGATGTAAATTTGTACCAGGCTGTGAGGTCGCTTCCTGATGCTAACCTCCATTAGCCTCCACTCAATACCTTCACACTTCAGATCTCATTTCTGAAAACTGCAGACCAGTTTTCTGTTTTGTCTCTTTGTTCTGTTCTCCTTTAAAACGTGGCGGCTGAAGCTTTGATGCATCATTACTTTCCCTCCACTTCTTCCTTTGTTTTTCTTTCCGAGTTGAAAGCTCTTTCCTTTCAGACTGTTTTCCCTGAAGAGCAGCCAATCAGCTCCTTTGTGTTTGCAGGTGTGTGTTGCCGGCTGATTGCTCCTTTTACTCTCCCTCAGGTGTGTTGACTCAGTCCTGAAGCATGAAGTCGTTTTTCATTCTGGTCCGCAGCAGAAATAATCACCAGGATCCAGAAACTAATCCAACTCCATCACACAACAACAGATCAGAGGATCTGGCAGGATGAGAACCTGCATGTTGTTCCTGAACTTCACCACAAAAAGCTGCATTTCTTCATAAATGACACTTTGGATCAGAAACAAACTTCAGCCGCTTCTAATTTGTTTAAGGCCGGTTCAAGTGGCTCTGGTTTCACATCCAGGATCCACAGCTCCAGAGAAATCAGCTCATAATTAATGAATCATATTAAACATCAGCAGGGTTTGTGCTTTAACGCCCTCCTGATGAACGGAGCTGTGCTGGTCGACCAAACAGAACCAGGAACGACGGCGGGTCGTCTGCTGCTTCCTGGAGGCTCTGAGCCGCTCAGCACAATTTGACTGTATGGAAAGCAGCCGGTTCATCTTCCCTCCGTCGACCCGGTTCAAGCGTCCCGCTCTGAACCCATTTACCTGATGAAGAGGAAACACTTTGGGACAGAAAAAGCCGGATCTCTGGACGTTTATCCGTGTTTGACTTGATGGGTGGAGGAAGAGCAGGAATATTTACATCTGCAGTCGACTGAGGAGGCTGACATGCAGAACGACCAGAGAAACCAGGAAGTCGTTTCACTGGAACTCAAACAGGAAACACAACAATTCTGCTTCAAAGTCCTGACCCGACCCGACCCGCTGACGTTCTGCCCTCAGGAAACTCAACATGGCCTAATTAAAGCTTGGAGGCCACGCTGTCGCTAACACGCTAATGCTAATGTACTTTTCTATTTAACACTTTGGCTAACTTTGTAAACGTTTAGCGAACAGCATTCATTTTTCCAGAAAAATTATAATAAAGTGATAATTTTCAGTTGAATAAAATTGGACTTTTATGTTGAAGTTTTAACTGTTAAGAATTCTTGAAGTAATTATTTAGTATATTCATGCTCTTAGTTTGAAGTAGGTGACGCCTGTTCTGTTTCCTGCCCCAATAAATTAATTCAAAACAAGAAACATAGTGGAAGAAAATAAAACACAGAAACTAGAAAACAATTATGAATATAGATAAAATATCCAACATCGTTATAGAAAATGTAAATTATGATAACAAAATTGAATAAGTGCTTCAGGCTTGAGCACATTAGCATTAGCTTCCACTACGTACTATGTGTTTGTATCGCTTTAGCGACTGATTTTAATAAAACCAAATAGGGGTCAGAGGTCATATAGCCACAGGAATCAGTTCAGTTCTTAACAGTGACTTCAGATAAAAAGATCCGTTCCATTCAGTGAACTGTTCATTTAGTTCCATTCAGTGAACTGTTCATTTAGTTCCATTAAGTGAACTGTTCATTTAGTTCCGTTGAATGAACTGTTCATTTAGTTCCGTTGAATGAACTGTTCATTTAGTTCCATTGAATGAACTGTTCATTTAGTTCCATTGAATGAACTGTTCATTTAGTTCCATTCAGTGAACTGTTCAGGTCAAGCAGAGTTAAACCGGTTCCGTATTGTCCGGTTCTTCCCGGGTGTTGGTCCCGTTTTATGTCCAAAGCTAATTTTGGTTAAAGAGATTATGATGACCTTTCATTGACCTTTGTTGCTATGGAAACCACACAACATTATCGTTAGGCGTGCTGACCTTCAGTTGGGAGGCAACGAGAATCATCGGAGAAGTTCTAAACTTCAGACCGAGTCAGAACCAGAACCGCGAGGATGGACACACACACACACACACACACACACACACACACACACATATACGCACGCAGACAAACACACACACACACACACACGCCCACACACACACACACACACACACACACACACACACACACACACACACACAGACCTGCAACAAACGTTTCAACCCTAATTGGACCTGACCGGTCAAAGATCCACACAGAACTTCCTCTGACAAACCCGAACCGGGCCTGGACGCGCTGCGACCCAGTCCAGCAGAACCTGAGTGGGTTTCTGTTCCGGTTCTGATGCTTTGCAGTGAAAAGAGTTTTATTTGCTCCTGATGGTCCAGTTCTACCTTCGACGGTTCGTAAGAAGAACCGGTTCTGACCCGACGGCTCAGGCAACGATCTAGTTCCGTCCAGACCCAACGTTACCGTGGAAACCAGCTGCGCCAGACTGGATCCAGAACAGCTTCATGTTTTAGATCCTCATGGCTGATTTTCTATGAAAATCTGATTTTGTTTGATCAATATTGTTACCAATAAAATTGGTTTTCAAAATAAAAGCGTGGCTCTGGTCAGGTTTTCATCGTTCCATTGAGTAAATTTAACTCATCATCATAAATTAGTTTTGCTTCATTTCGTCACGTTCAGGAAGAGCCTCTAAACCGGAGCAGACAGGAAGGAAACAACAAAATACAGACAAAACTAATGATGTTTGTTGTGCTGTCTGCCTGTCTGAACTTTGACCCCAGTGTAACTGCAGCCGAGGTTCATCAGATCCACAGTTCAGTCAGTCGTCTGGAAATCCCCCAACAGAAACAGAACCAGTGAGAAACACGGTGGTGGCAGCATCATGATGGAGAAAACCTGCAGAAGAGCTGAACCTGGGGTCAAAGGTCAGCTTCCAGCAGGACAACCAGCCAGAAATATTATGGGATGGTTCAAGTCAAAGCAGGCTCTTGTGCTAGAATGGCCTAGTCAAAGTCCAGACCTATATCCAGCTGAGAATAAATGGAAAGACTTTAAAGTTGAAGCCAACAGTTTAGAGACAAAAACCTTCAAACTGTAAAAATCTGAAACCATATGATTGTTTTCCTCTTCTGGTTTCATGGCAGATAAAATGACTTCATGTGTTTATAGAAACTGATCATAGATACTGAACACAACATCTGTTCTAGAAACGACCCAAAACCTCCACGCAAAAAACTGAAAAAACTGAAACTACAGATGGAAGCAGAAAATCCCAAAACGCTCCCAGAGCGTCGCTTTGAGCTTCTGGACAGAAATCTGATCAAAAGCTGAAAACATCCAGAGAATAAAACCTGAAAATAAAATATTCTGGAGAAAAATCCACATTTGATCCAGTCACAGATTCAGATAAATAATTTAAAATGTCTTTGATCCTCTGATAACCTGATAGCTCATCAATAATCATCTTTAAACAACTTTTAGTCTGATTTTATTCTAAATAAAACAGCTTTTATCTTCTTATTTTAAACCTACATTTGTTTTATTTGAATGTGTTTATGACATTTATATGAAATTATAAGTTTGTTTATTGTTTGTAAAATGTTTATTTATTAGAGTAAGTTTGTGAAGTTTTCATCATGATGACTGGACTCACCCCAGCGTGCTGATGAAGCCGTTCACCGAACCCTCCGCGTACAGAGACACGATGTCTCCGATGTGGAGGAAGCTGGACGCAGAGTCTGACATCCTGCAGCCGCTTCAGGCGCCTCCAGCAGCGGGGAGATCCTACAGGTGGAGCCGCAGATAGAGCTCCGTGCGCCGGCCTGCCCGGCTTTCCGGACCCGGTCCGCTGGGACCAGAGGTTCAGCAGCTGCAGCTCCTGGGACCCGCTGCCGGGTTCTGCATCAAAACAAAAACGCCAACCGGTTCCCAGAAACTTTCCCGGGCAGAGTGTGTGCAGGAGGCCGGGTCCTGCGTGGACTGTGCGGGTCGCGGCGCTTCCACGCGGCGGGGCGGCTCGGTGCCTCCCTCGGTGAGAAAGTCAAGACTCTCCGGCGGGGAGAACCAGGAAGTTGATAAGTCTGCCAGGCGGCTTCAAGACTGAACCGCCGCTGCAGGGCAAACAGAGCGATCTGTCCCGCGGGCACGCGCGCACACACGCACGGGCACGTGCACACAATGGCACATGCACGCCCCCTTCGCCTCGAAAACCAAAACAAGGTCAGCCTCACTAAACTCAAAGTTTCGGTTTGTTGACGCTGAGAACAGAGGGAAGAGCAGCAAAGTTCAAAGGTCAACCTGAACCAATCAAACCCCTGGAGCCTCAGGAGCCTTTGAGCAGGAGCTCAGTGGGAGCGGACCCAGGGAGAAGCACGGTGGTGGCAGCAGCATGACCAGCAGATCAACAGCAGAATGACATCAGATCAGCAGGTCTGGAGTCCAGAACTAAACCAGGCAGAAGCTGCAGGAGAGATTCTGACGCCGTCACATGATCAGATCCACTCACTGATTCTTCTTGACATTTTAACCTGACAGTTTGACAGAGAAGTTATTAAAACGTTTTGCAGTATAAACTGGTCCTTAAGGCGCCATCTTTATATTTCAGGTTAAATTGTTAATTATTTTCCCTGAAACCGTCTCTATGCTGCCCTCTGTGGGTTGAAAAGTTGCTACTGCAGTGGAATTTTCATTTTGGTTCCAATGGTCCAGCTTGGCCACGCCCCCAAATGCATATTGACTCCGCCCACTTTTGGTCGTCATTTCCTAAATTTGCCAGAGGGTGGAGCTATGCTCTCACTTTTGTTTACAGAGATTTTGTAATTCATTTCATTTGTAGTTTAGGTTAATTTGTTAATTTTTAAAATGTATTTCAGCTCCAGTGTTAATATTGGTTTTAAAATAAAAGATTTTTGAGAGAATGCATTTCTGTTCCATCGTTATGTTACTTGAAAGTGATCTCGATATAATCGTTCATCACCATAACTTCTGGAACATTTGTTAACTTACAGGTCGCCTGGGAGGACCATCGTTTAAACAATCCCAGGTTCACCTTCTGTCAGGATGACCTCTGACCCCTGAGGCCAGGTGGTGTCTGGCTGAACCTTCAGTCGATGTGAACTGCTGAAGAAGAGACGCTGCGTTCCTCTCAGCCGTTTTCAGGAAGTCTGTGGCTTTTCATCGTCAACCACAGTTTTCTGTCAGAACACAGAAAACCACAGAAGAAGAAGATTTCAGACGTGCAGGCTGGGCGTGTGGCGAGTTCTGCTGACCAACTTCCTGTTTCCTGTGTCAAACCAGCAGCCGGCACACCGGCAGGCTGATAAAGAGGAGGAGGATGAAGATGATCCTCGCTCTGCATCTGAAGTTTCATCTGTAGAATTTATCATCGTTTTCAGGCACAAGATGGCCGCCAGAACGGGGTTCATAGAGAGACACGAGCAATCAGTATCTAACCTGAGAGAGGAAGAACCGTCCATCCATACATACATCCAGAGGTCAGAGGTCAAGCATCCCAGAGTATGAAAGCATCATTTCATCAGTCGGCCCGGTGGGAACAGCGATGTGTAACCCTCTGACCTGCAGGGGGCAGCAGGGAGGCGGGTCATGGTGGCGCTCCAGTCTAACTGGGCAGACTGGTCTGGTCGCTGCTGTTTCCATTAAATGTTTATTAAAGTTATGAAACGATGTAAAAACTTGATGGGTTCACAGCAGAGACGGGAGAAAAGATCAGCAAATTACTGAAGTGGAAAAGTTCAACTTCTTCTGTTGTAAAGTCAAATAAATGAGATTTATTGTTTTTAATATCATAATTTGTGTTCCAGCCGTTTAATGATCCGTCTGATCGGAGCCGATCTGCCCAGACTTCCCAGTTCCTCTCAAGGTTTCTGAGAGTCCAGACTGAGAGCATGCTGGTCTCCATGGCGATGGGAAAATCAGACCAGGCACTCGTTTGTTTCTTATGAGACGTAAAGCTTCCTGCATGGCGAACAAAGCGAGACTTCCTGTGAGGCACCAACAGCGTTTCTCCAGAAATCCTGCAGCTGCAGGTAAGGAGGGAACGCGCAGGAAACGACTGAAAAACGAGAGAAAAACGAGAGAAAAATAACAGAAATGACACAAAAATGAAAAAAAAGACAACAACAACAGAGAAAAGAGAGAAAAATGCAACAAATACCAGAAAAACAGCAGAAAAACTAAAGAGAAACAATCACAAAGCTGATGATTTTGTTAATTTGATTAGAATTTTTTTTTTTTAAATTTTTTGTAAAAAAAAAAAAAAAAAAAGTTAAGAATATAAGAATGCATCAAAATCTAATCCAATTAGTTGATTAATCGCCAGGATAATTAATTACTACAATAATTATTATTTCTTTGCTGCATAACCAGGCCAGTGATGGAGATGCGGTTCCGGACCGGCCGCCAGGGGGCGCTGTGCTGCTGAATTTTCATCTGGACTTCCAACCAAACCTGTTCATTTGTTTTCTGTAGTTTAGTTCTGGTTATTGATTATAAAGAACTTGTAAATGATCAGAACAAACAGAACCAGGCTCCTGCTGCCCCCTACAGGTCAGAGGTTACATGTCGTTGTTCCCCAGGTATCATAATGACTTGAAAATATTATACTATGAATTTTTTAAAACAATTTTCTACATTTCTTTGGCCCAAATGTAATAACTTTATTTTTATAATTATTATTATCGATTAATTTATTTTATTTTTTGGAGGATGAAAATGGGCCGGGAATTATAAATGTTTTTATTTATTTTATTTGCATGAAAGGAAAAAAGAAAGGAAACAAAAGAAGAAATAAAATAAATTTGATTTCTGTCAGACTTCAGTTTTTCTATCCGATGATTTTCCAGTGACTCGTTTCTTCAGACCAGTTTAAAACCAGAAACCAGTCAGAACCAGCAGGAACCGTTCCTGGATCCAGGGAGTTTTCTGCATGATGAACAGAACCTGGAGTCCAAACATGGCCGCCATGGCAGGGAAAACAAGACTTTCCTTCCCATCTAAGGTGTGTGTGTGTGTGTGTGTGTGTGTGTGTGTGTGTGTGTGTGTGGGTGTGGGTGTGAGTGTGTATGTGTGTGCGTGTGTGTGTGTGTGTGAGTGTGAGTGTGAGTGTGTGTGTGTGTGTGTGTGTGTAATCTTTATGACATTTTCTTTAAAAATAAAACATTTGATTTTTATTTATTTAAAAAATTAACTATAATAACTCATTATTCATAATTGACCCCAATGTGTGACATACATCCTACTAGGGGTTAAAGGTCAACTCCAGGAGATAAAAATCTATTTTCACTCGGCTCAAAATCATTTTGGAAATATAAAAACTACGTCCAGACAAACGATGCAGCGCAGCTCCCGGCGTTTGGGAATCACTTCGGTAACAACCTTCAGTGATGAAGAGCAGCTGAGAGGAAGAGGAAGGTTTCCCGGTGAACATGGAGCCAGAACCTTCTGGACCGAACCGCCTCTGATTGGATGAGTTGGTTCCTCAGCCTGTTTCAAACAGATCAGCTCCAGGATCCACAGTCTGAGTATCAAGACCAAACTAGGAAAAAAAATAGACGATGTTATAATGAAACAAGAATAAAGAGTTATGCAACAAAACATCATAAATATGAGATAAAAGTCATAAATCTTCCAGAATAAAGTTGTAATATTAGTAGAAATTAGCAGTAATTTTATTATTACTCCTACTTGAAACATAATAATATGAAAAGGAGGAATGCTGAGCAAATTTTACTTTATTGGTTTTACAAATAAGGAAATATGTCATTTTTATACATCAGCATAAAAATATCATCAGATCAGGTCTTTGAATCTTAATTAAGCAAACAACTATTTAAAAGAAGAAAATCGATATCCTGAAGTTTTGTTCATTAAAACATCCATCCATTATCTGTTCACTCTTGTCCCTAGTGAGGTCACGATAAAACAACTTTATTCTTATTTTAAGAATTTCTTGTCAGGTTGCATCATTATTATTCTAACTATCCTAAACTCAGCCTGGTCCTACTAACCCATCGTATTTTCAGAACAAATCTTTTGTTTTGTTTTAATAATTGTGTTCATCTTTAAAAACATTGTTTAGTTTCCGTTTGTCCACCAGGGGGCAGCAGAACTGAGCGTCTTTAAATGCGTCTGTGTGAGAAAGCATCCAAAGAAAGGATGCATGTGTGATTGTGCAGGCAAATGTGTGTATTTGTGAAGCTGCCAGCCTTGTTTGTATGCCAGTCCTGACAAAAGCTCCATCCAGCCGTGCAGCAGAGGGCTGCTGGTTCCCAGAGACCCTCAGAGCTCCAGGACAGCCAGTCCAGACCGGGATCCGGACCTGAGCGCTCGCCGCCCTGCCCTCCACTTCCTGGAGCTCCGGTTGGATTCCCGATGGATGGGAAACTCAGACAGGAGCGTCTGAAGTGAGACAATTTGGAGAGGAGGAAACTTTTCAGCTGGATGTTAAACACACAACACAAGATCTGCTCAGTTTGGAAAACTCAACTTCAGCTCTCAACCTTTGCATCTGGGATCGGAATATTTTTATTGGACCAATCTTGGAGGAAGACAGTTGGTAACTTTCAAACTCAGGCTGATCCTCTTGTTCAGAGTTTCAGAACCTTCTCGGATTCTTTTGGGGTTTTATTGGAATCTCGGTCTTTGATTCCCAGAAAGAGACTAAATTCAAGTTCTGGTTTGAGTTGAAAGTGGATCTTTTAACCTTGAAGGTCATGGCTCCATCACTTGTGTTTCTGCTCTGTCTTTACCTCCCGCTGCAGTTCATTCATGCAAAGACTGTTGAGCAACAGGACAAGCAACAGAGCAACCTCCATAAATCCCCCGACAGCGTCCAGCTGGAGGTTCTTCACCTGAAGGGCAGGAAGCAGTTAAAGGCTGCAGACGATGCCTCCAACCCTGAACACAGCCCCCCTGCACCCGACATGGAGGACCTGGACCGCCGGGTCCGCCTGCCCCGCGGTGCAGACGAGGATGAGCAGCAGTCCACCTTCAGCCACTCCTTTGAGAACGAGTGGGTGACGATGCCTCAACTCACAGAGTTCAGCAACACAACCAGGGTGGAACTGAACCACAGAGACGAGATCAACCTCCGGGCAAACGCCTCCAGCCCCGACGACCAGGGTCCCTTCAACCCGTTCTACCCGCTGGCGGAGAGCTCCTACGTAGCCTACATGGTTCTGGTCCTGGCCGGCCTGGTGCTGGCCGTGGGCGTGGTGGCCAACATGGCGGTCATGTGTGTGGTGTGGAACAACTACTACATGAGGTCTGCCTGGAACTACCTGCTAGCCAGCATTGCATTCTGGGATTTCCTGGTCCTGGTGGTCTGCCTTCCAGTGGTGGCGTTCAACCACCTGACCCACCGGAGGATCCTGGGTGACATCACCTGCCGCTTGGTGCCGTACATGGAGGTAGGCGGCCGTGTTGTCACAGGAGTTATTAAATTATTGTTTGGTTGATCTATGCAGAAGAAGCAATAAAGACGTGATCAATATCAATAGATAACATATCTGATAGAATTTAAATCATTTGATAATAATCTAGGCAGAGGAAAGGAACCTCTCACAGGTAGCTAGGCTAGGTGGGTGGCATCAACTAACTCACTCACCCTGTGGATACCTAGCAACAACCTGCTGCATAACATGCGCAGCAGAAGTTTCATGTTGTAGCCAACAAACTGCTGCGTGAGCAACGTGGACATCAGCTGGAAACGTCCTGACCTGCACAGGAAACTAAAGTTATCAAACAGACATTGTTCACAACTTAGCTGATGCCTGGGAAATCCAACTGAATGGGAGAAATCTGAAGAGAGATGAGAATCGAGCAGAACTGCATAGCAAGGCAACTGAAGAACAGGTTCATCTGAAGTTTTGATTTATTATTTTTTACCAATGATAGAATATTTTAGACATTGATCCAGAGATAAATATGTGACGGAAGATAATAAAGGACTTTTAATATCTCCTAGGTCATCACTGAAAAATTCTGATCCTCGATCCATCAATACTTCGCTTGTTCTTAAATATTCCTCAGCATGAATGTAACTGATTAAAATGATAAGTTAGTGTAATAACCAGCCGTCTCTGCAACATTTCTGCTGCCAATAACAAAACCAGAACTTCCTGAACCCAAACGGAAACACAACCTAGAACCAAGGCAGTATACCGGGTTCTGGAGGGAGACTGGTGCCGGTTCCGGCAGCAAATCCAGGACTGGGAGTCATGAACAGAGGCGGAGCCAGAAAACTTCACAGGGGGCCCAACAACTGACAGGCGCCAGATATTGGTGCAAAGGGACCAACTGAAGCTTCCAGACAGGAAAACTGTGAGTCCAATAAGTTCTGGAAGAAAGAGCAAGAAAACTCCCAAAGGTTTCAGTAAAATACTCAGGAAAACAAGCTGTACTTCTGGAAAAGTGCCGTCAGTTGGGATGTCAGAAAGAAACTTTAAATTCTGAGAATCAACCTGTAGGTTTGAGAAAGTAAGTAAGTTATGAAAAATGCCTCAAAGATTTATTGAATGTAAAGAGGAAACTCTGAGAAGGAAACCTGCAACTTCCAAAAACTACTGGAGAGTATCGTGTAAGATCTGGGAAGGTAAAATGTCAATTTCAGGAAAGTAACTTTAAACCCCGAGGTTCTGAACTTCCTTCTGGAAGGTTTAGAACACTTTTCAGAAAAGTACCAGGTGACGACAGCCTGCAATCAGCCTGCTGCCCAGTCTGCCCAGTCTGCTGCCCGACCTGTTAGACCCGACCTGTTTGACCCGACCTGTTTGACCCGACCTGTTAGACCCGACCTGTTTGACCCGACCTGTTAGACCCGACCTGTTAGACCCGACCTGTTTGACCCGACCTGTTAGACCCGACCTGTTTGACCCGACCTGTTAGACCCGACCTGTTTGACCCGACCTGTTTGACCCGGCCCAGTTAGACCCGACCTGTTTGACCCGACCTAGTTAGACCCGGCCTGTTTGACCCGACCTAGTTAGACCCGACCTGTTAGACCCGACCTGTTTGACCCGACCTGTTAGACCCGACCTGTTTGACCCGACCTAGTTAGACCCGACCCAGTTAGACCCGACCTGTTTGACCCGACCTGTTTGACCCGGCCAGTTTGACCCGNCCGACCTAGTTAGACCCGACCTGTTTGACCCGGCCTGTTTGACCCGGCCTGTTTGACCCGGCCAGTTTGACCCGACCTAGTTAGACCCGGCCTGTTTGACCCGACCCAGTTAGACCCGACCTGTTTGACCCGACCTGTTTGACCCGGCCTGTTAGAACCGGCCTGTTTGACCCGACCCAGTTAGACCCGGCCTGTTAGACCCGGCCGGTTTGACCCGGCCTGTTTGACCCGACCCAGTTAGACCCGACCTGTTTGACCCGACCTAGTTAGACCCGGCCTGTTAGACCCGGCCTGTTTGACCCAACCTAGTTAGACCCGACCCAGTTAGACCCGGCCTGTTAGACCCGAACTGTTTGACCCGACCTGTTTGACCCGGCCCAGTTAGACCCGACCTGGCTGTCGGATGACCTTGGTGGTGTTGCAGTGCGCGGCCTGGCTGGAGAGTTTCTGCTCAGGTATTTTGGGGTCTTTGGCTCTTGGCCTCCTGGGTTCTGGTCACTAAAATGGGTTTTCAATATGGTACATTAAACATATGGACAAATATGCAGATCAAATTTGATCTGGGCCAGAGATGCGGAAATGTGCAGCAAACGGCATCGACTCATTCACCTCCCAGTTTCCTGCAGAGGATTATCAGCCTGGAAGCCCACCAGGCTTCCTTTGCCTCCCTGCCAGGCTGATGTTGCTTGTTCATATGAAATGTTTTTTATACACCAGTACCAGTAAAGACAGATTAAGTTGGTTCATAGCTTTGGCTGTTATTTCCCAATTATGATGCCTGATCAGGCACCTTTACATTTTTGAATCTTTGAACATTTTTCAACATCAGAACCTGCTGGGCCCCTCAGGAACTGCACTAGTGGCCCCTGGGGAACTGCACTAGTGGCCCCTGAGGAACTGCACTAGTGGCCCCTGAGGAACTGCACTAGTGGCCCCTGGAGAATTGCACTAGTGGCCCCTGAGGAACTGCACTAGTGGCCCCTGGAGAATTGCACTAGTGGCCCCTGGGGAACTGCACTAGTGGCCCCTGGGGAACTGCATTAGTGGCCCCTGAGGAACTGCACTAGTGGCCCCCAGTACTTATGGAAAAGTCCTGAAACTACTTTTTGTTTGAAATGATTTGTTCTCCATAAGTATCGTGTTCAGTTCAGACACCTGGCAGTTAAATTGGATGTGGGTCAGAAAGACACGATTCTGGTCGTTGGGTCTGTAGCTGAAGACTGTAAGGACCAACGTTGGTTAGTCTGTCTGTGTCCTGACAAGCGGTGATGATGAAACCCACTGGAAGTCTTGGTCCAACACCAACGCTCTCCTTGTGCCTGCAGATAGCGTCGCTCGGTATAACCTCCTTCACGCTGTGCGCCCTGGGGATCGACCGTTTCCACTCCGCCACCTCCTCGCCCCAGCAGAAGGCCCGGCGGGTGGAGCGCTGCCGCTCCGTTCTGCTGAAGATGCTGCTGGTTTGGCTGTCGGCTCTGCTGCTGTCCAGCCCAGAGATCTTCCTGTGGCAGCTGAGCCAGGCGGTGTCTCCGTCCACCGGCAGGATGGTGGACACTTGCACCATCACCCCGACCTCCCCTCTGTCCCTGTACCTGCCCGACTCCCTCCACTCCCTGCTCCTCAGGTACCACCAGGTGAGCTTTTGGCAGGCCAGTGACCTGGTTCTGGGATCAGAACCTCGTGGTTCTGTCCGGAGCCGGTGCTGAGTCTCCAATCTCATCCCTCTTTCAGGGTCGCATGTGGTGGTGTTTCGGCTGTTACTTCTGCCTCCCCGTCCTCTTCACCATCCTCTGCCAGATGGCCACTCGCAACGTCAACAGCGACTCCAGCTCTGCCCAGAAGCAGCGTAACCACGACGACCGCGTCAACAGCCAGAAGCACCAGCAGCACCAGGCGGTGGAGCGGCAGCTGAACTGCACCCTGCTGGCGCTGGCCGTGGTTTATGGGATCTGCGCTCTGCCAGAACATGTCTGCAACATCACCCTGGCCTACACGCATATCACCGTCTCTGAGGGCACGGCGGCCATTCTGGTGCTGTTACATCACTTCCTGTTGTTCCTGAAATGCGCAGCGACGCCGGTGCTGCTGCTGTGTCTGTGTAAGGTGGGTCAAAGTTAAAGAACCACAGGCTGGGGGAGAAATGAATCCAAAGACTTGTTTAAGGCTTGGCCTTTCTAGTCCAGGTGTTTGTCTCTCCATCACTGATCATTTAATAAAGCTGAACAGTTTTAGGACAAAAGATAACAAATATCTCCACTCAATTAATCTCTGAGATCAAAGACCTGACAGGATTCAGGAGATCTAACCATTATGCCCAGTTTTAATCTGCATCGCTTTGGGAATCACCTTGGTGGAAATCCATTTCTACGTCTTTTACACTTTATTCTTTGTTCCACTAACACTAAAATTAAATGAATCAATTTAACTTTGATTCATTGCTTAGGGATTCCATGTATTTGCTGGCATCAAATTAGAGATTATTCCAGACTCAGAATCAAAATATTACAGAGCTCATATTTTAATGATCATTTCACATGAACCGCAGTCTGTTTCTGATCCTACCTTCCCAATGACTGCTAGCATCTCCAGAAACTTAGTTAAAAACTTATTTTTCTGAAGTTTCACTTCCTGTTGAGACATCTCCATGGAAACTTTCTTCCACTTCCTGTTTCCTGTGATTTCATGTTTGAACACTGCAATGATTGTTAACATAGCTCAGCTGATTTCTTGTTAGCAGTGGGTTTCCACCAGAGTTAGTGCTGCCAGTTGGTTCTGACTTGTGGTGCATTGGACCAGACGTTCAGCCAATCACAGACTGAGCATTAATTGTCCAATCCCAGCTGACTTCTTGGTGCTTTCCTGGATCAGACAGATTTAATTTGTGTTTCAGGCTCTTGGTCAGGCCTTCATGGACTGCTGCTGCTGCTGCTGTCAGGAGTGCCAGCCAACCACGGCCCCGGATTCACCAGGCTCCGCCCAGGTCAAACTGAAGGCAGCCAATGAGACTTCCATCTTCTTTGACAAGGCTAAAGACACGACGGCCATCTTGTCCATCTCCAGCTAGAGCCACACGTTCCCCTGCAGTTGCTGCTCCATGCATCAGTCTCCTCCTGGAGGTCCAGTCATCTCTTAGAAATAACTGCAGGTTTCCTTCATTCCATCTGTTAACTCTGCACTTCTTCTTTTGCTCTCTATCATCTATCCATCTTCTCCCATCACCTTTCTTCTTCCTGTGCACATCTTTTCAGCCAGACCACTGTTTGTTGGGGACACTGCAGCTTCCTGTCTGTACAGGAACTAATGTTTAATCGGTTAGAAAAGCTGCTGTCGAGACCTGTGCTGACAGCAGGAACCTGCTCCAGGACTCTGAAGAGACTCGCAGAAGGAAACCCCGACCATCCTGTAGATCCAAGCTGTGAAGTTATTTTTTGTTCTTACTGAAAGTAATTTAAGCTAAATCAAAGCTGTAGTTTCTATGAATGTTTAGCTGAGAGAGAAACCTGAAGGTCTGCTGCTACTGAAACGAAAACCTGAAACATGATCAATCAATTCATGAAGCGACAAATGTGAAATTACAAAGTCAAATATTAACAGCAGGAATTTGAGTTATTTAGCCTGTCATATTTTCACTATGTTGTTAAAGCTAAATATTTAGACTCCAAGATAAACATTTAGCTCACTAAGTAATGCTAATAACTAAATAATGTTTGCAACATATTTAATTGAAATATTTAGCTTCCAGGCTAGTTTTAGTTCACTTGGAAGCTAAATATTTAACTAACAACTTTTAATAATTAGTTTAGTTTCCAAACTAAATATTTAGATCAAAACTTAATACTTAATTCAGAGCTAAGTATTTAATAATACTAAATAATTTACATTGACCCAGTTGGCCCAGTTTTCCCATGTTCTGGTGTTCAGAACCAGACTGGACCCAGTTGGTTCTGGTGGCGGCAGCAGCCCAGCAGGTGGTTCCCTGAGCCCGTTGAATGTGTGTTCTGGTGTTTTACTGCAGGTGTTTCTGTAAAGTTGTGCTGATAATGAAGCTACTAATCTGAGCTAAAGAGACGAGATGTTGATGAAGAACACGGAGGACGATGAGGAAGATGATGATCGTCCGTTCAGGGGGTTAAAGTGTGTAGATTAAAGTGTATTAATGTTCCTTAACCAGAATGTCTAGAATATGAAGGAACAGCAGGTAGAAGTACGACTAATCCCAGAAAACAGGATGCAGATTTTATGTGACATGGATGATTGTGCCTTTGTAATATTCTGTGTTTTAATGTTAAATTTCTGAAATTACAACATGTTTGTCAGGATTGTGTGTTTGTGTCTCTATCAGAAACCAGCATCATAAGATCCGTATGAAGAGCAGCAAAGATTTGCTTTAAAGAGCATCTAAATAAAACCTGAACAATATGAAAACACTGCATCAGACCAAACTGGATCATTTAATACAGCAACAGATCTACAACAGAACACCTAACGTGGCCTAATCAAAGTCCAGAATACAACCTAATTAGAATTCAGTTGTTAGAGCTTCAGACAATGGAGGAGAAATAACCTTGATGACGTCAGGTAGTAAATACACTTTCTGCTAATCCGCTAATGAGCTAACAGCAAAGCTCATTTTTATTTAGCATCATTGATAACTTAGAAAACATTTAAGGCTCTTAGCTTCCCCTAAATTAATTTATTAGTTTGTCTGTTTTGCAAAATTTCAGTTGAATAAAATTCAGCATTTAAAATTAGTCGTTTAAATTCATGCTGCTATTTGAAGTGGATGAAATCTGTTACAGTAAACAGTTTTAAATCTACCAACGTCCTTCATGTTTTCTGACCAAACTCTACTGGGCTAAATCAGCACAAAGTTAGCAAAACCAAAAAACTGAAACATGAGTGAAAGATTTGATCCAGAAAATCATTTCTGAAGTGCAGCAACGTCGGTAACTTCAGTTCACTATGTTGTTATGATGTCATTGACACATGTTGGGCATCAATATGGTTGAATTTAGAGCCTTAGCTTCTGCTAAATACCATGTTGGTACGGTGCTATAGCGTTAGCAGAACCAAGGTTTATCATTGCTGCGTTACAGTTAGCATAGCTAATGTTTTAATTAGCAAAGCTGAACCATTATGGAAATCAACAGTTGAATTTATTGCTTTAGCATTAGCTATGCTATATGCCTCTGGTGTTGGTGTCGCGCTGTAGCATTAGCAGAACTAATGTCTGTAATTAATGGTGTAGAGTTAGCGCAGCTAACCATTTAGGAGGTTCGCCCTCTACTGGTGGGAAGTGGACCAGAGGTCCAAATCTTCAAATGTTTTCACTTCTTAAGGTAAAACATGGTGTCTGCATGGTAAACATGTTCTGGTTTTCATGGTTCTGATGGGTTCTCCAGACCCGCGGCTCGGTTAGGAGCTGCTGCTCAGCATATCAATGACCTCACTACCGTCCGGTCTCCAGGGGATACCGGTCCAAATTCACCCATCCGACTCTCAGTTGTGTTAATTTAGAAAGTTCAGCTATTTCTAATCAGCGCTGGTCTCTTCCCTCGTTGCCCTGGCAACCTGTGAAGAGGATTTAAAAGGGGGACATTTTCTGTCCTCTGGAGGGTCAGACACTTACAGAAAGGAGGCTGAAGGAGGGAGTGAAAGCTACAAACTGTTTAACAGCTCTAGACGTCCATCAGGCAACGTCCTCACAGGATGAGTTTAAATCTCAAGTTCAAACTGAAAACACACCTGTTTAAATCAGGGCTGCCCAGGTAAAGTCTCATCAGCATCCAGTGGATCTGCGCTGCAGCGGTCCACTAACGAGACGTTCACTCAGGTCAGGTGACAGAGAAGAGAAGCATCTATAAACTGCAGGCAGGATTACAGATATTAAAGGGCCAGTGTCATGCAAAATGTACTTCTATGATCTTTCCATCATGTTAAAATGTTTCCTCATCTAAATCACACCTGGATTCCTGCCTTGATTCATTTATGCATGTTTGAGAAACCCTTTCATTTCCATGGCAACTAGTCACCTGTTGAAACACCTGGGTGGACCTAGCCCCGCCTTTGAGGCATGGCTCCCCCACTCAGCTCCTTCAGACTAGCCAGCAGCAATTAGCAAACATCTGCTGAGCTCATTAACGGAGCTACTTCAGAAAGAGTTTTTAAAGAGACAGAGGCCCCATTTCAAGGTGTTAATTCAGGAAGTCAAATTTCCTTGAAGTGATACTGAATATATTTACCATTTTTAGAACTGAATAGCATAGTTGGCTGATTGTGCTTTAAAATGGATGATGTGGCTGGAAAACATGATCCTGCCTCATTAAAATGTTTTTACTCGTTTCCTAGTCGATTCAAACACGTCCAGAACCTGATGCAGGATTAAAGACAGAACCAGGGAGGGTTTTTATTTCCTCCAGGGCTGTTAGTGAAGATCTTTTATTTTCTGATTGATAAGCCTAATAATCGCTGCTTAACGAGCGATCAGCTCGGGTCTTTGAGGTGTTGGAGGTTTTTCTGGACGTGTTTCGTCGCCATCTGGAGCGTTAATGGAGCCGACTCCACCTGCTGATCAGTACAGCTGATTTTCGCTGCTGGTGATCTGCTGCTGAATGGGGGCAGACGAGGAGGAGGAGGAGGAGGAAGGTGATTGATGCAGAGCTGGAGGAACAGAGTGTTTCGGGCTTCGCTGCTGTTGTTCTCATTAGTAGTGATGAGAGCTCGCCCCGAACAGACCGCCTCTGTTCGCTAATGAACGCACACACTGAGGCGACTAGACCTCCATTGGTCATACAACAGCGTCTCTGGGGCCGACTGGATGGGAACCAACTTCAGGCCTGCGCTTGTGTAACACAGAGCTCACAGGTTCGAATCCCACGTTGTTCAAGGAGGGACTGACTCTACATCCAGATCATGTCGAGATTAAAAACACGTTTTATGAGTAACTGGGTTTGATTTGAACTTTAAAAAAGAGAAATGTTCTTTACGCTTCAGCTGGACTGGAAATGGGGAAACATTTTTCACGGTTTTCTTGCAGCAAGAAGGTTCGAATCCCAGCCTGGGTTTGCAGTTTGCATGCTTGGTTTCTCTCCTGCTTCCTCCCAAACACACGACGGTCATTCTAACTGATCTCTACAGGTTTGGCTTCATGCATGTTTCTGTCCTGTGTCTCTGTGGTGAGTTGGTCCGGGGTCTCCCTGGCACCGGCCCCCAGCAGGGACATGCGGGTGTAGATTATGGATGGACGGCGGGTCAGCAGTCTGCTCACAGTAAGAGGACAGTAACAACACGCTGCGTTGTCCTTTCAGACACAGTGAGCCCCCGGCTATACCTCGACGCGATGCAGCTTGACACGTTATTGGCTGATGTTCTCAAAGCAGCCAATCCAGGAGCTTCCTTTATTTCCTTTGGTACCATTTTCCTGAGCCACTTTGGGTTCTGTCCAACTTTTCATGCTCTGATCAGGTTTAGACTCGACACCAGACCCGTTAACGTCTCCATTTCTTATTCTGCCTGGCAAAGCAGAGAGTGGTGCTATTTATCAATAATCGTTTTGAATCAAAGATGGACTTTTAATTGAATCATAAGATGGTAAAAGATTCCCAGTCCTCCTGAAAGGTTCTGGTAAGTTAGCATCGTTAAAATAAGATGAAACTGAGATATGTGCGCCAGAAACAAAAATATATAAGATTTTGTATTTTTACAGTGAATAAATATGATTTGAATGAATCAGGATGAAGCTTTGAGTGCTTCATGACGAATGGTTCGGTCCAAACAACCCAAAGGTAAGAACCAGAACCAGTCCCTTTAAGAGCCTGAAAGAACAAAACATCCTGTGAAAATGTTCTGGTTCTGGACTGAAAGTGAGAGAAAAAGCAAACAACATCCAAGCACAAGCTCAGACGTAGATCAGAACCGTTGGACCGTTCTGGATGGAGACGATGAACTTCATGAGAAAAACGTTTCCAGAGACTCGAACTCACCGTGTGAAACCGTCTGATATGAAGAAGCTCTTGTCTGGAAAACTGTGTGTTTCCCTCTTATGAGTGAATGAGCTGCCGTGTGTGTGTGTGTGTGTGTGTGTGTGTGTGAGAACAACAAACTAATCTGACCTGAATGTGTTACGTGCGCGCCAACGTGAACGCTCCCTGAAACCCGGGAGCACAATGTCGCTTTTGTTCAGTAAGAAAACTGATGAGGAAAGGAGTGAAGAGGGGGGGATGCTGTTGCCATGGCAACGTGCTGGGGCAGGGGGGGGGACCACCTCACACTGTAGACAGGAAACACTGAGGCCTGCGCCTTTGTTGGTCACACACTTCACACTGGGAAAGAGAGGCCGAGTCGTCCCAGAGGACAGACGGTTTATCAGTGCGCTCACGTCCCACCAGCGGCTCTCCGCTTTCACCGTCTTCTGGTTTTGTCCGTCTGCCTTTGAGCCGATGAGAAAGCTGCAGACTCGTCTTTCTTTCCTCTAAACTGTCTCTGATCCTCTAGAATGAGACTCTAAACGGGACAAGAGGAAGTCTGATTCAGACAGTTCACACAAAACTCCAAGAAAATCCACAAAAATAAACAGCATTTAGCTCAGATGTAGCTCCAGTTCTACACATTAAACATGATTTTGATGTATTTTACCAGTTTGTTGGACTTTTATGAGTAAAAACCTGTTGAAATGTTTCCTCCAAGCCAGAACCGACCTTTTGCGGGTGGCGCCCCCTGCAGCAGCTCACCTGTAATTACTGCCACAGGTGAGCTACTGTCTCTGCTGCTGCTGAGGTCACACACACACACACACACACACACACACCACCAGGATCTCTCTCACACAGTGAGCGTGTGCTGCCCCCTGCTGCCTCTCCAGTAGAACTGCAGCTCAGCAGCTGAAAGCAGCTAAATGTTAACAGGAAGTGAGTCTGAGTGGAAATAATAAATAAAAACATTATTAGGATATTAAATTGTTTCTCTGTAGAAAGATGGAAGTCATCTATAAGTTGACGACCAGCAGCAGTGAAGTTCATTTCTTTTCTCGTGGTGTTTTGTCAAAATGTCTGTTTGTCATGTGTGTGTGTGCGCAGCTGCTTCCGTCCAACAGCAGAGGCAACAGTTGACGAGGACGTCTGTCAACATGTTGCTGGGTTTTAAGTTGCAGAGCTGCAGAGGAGCTGGACACGCCGCCTGACAAACACTCACCTGAGGAACGTCACATGTCCAGCCAATGAAACGGGAGGAAGCCAGAACACCTGAGGAAGGCCTCAGGCTGAACCATCTCAGAGAGGAGAAGAACAGAAGCTAGAAAGTTTTTTCCCTCCACATATTTATGCTGAAAATCCTGAAGATTTCCGGGTCGGAAGCCTGAATGATTCCCAAATCTTTTCCGGATTTTAACCTTAAACCTCGTCAAGAAGCAACTGACATGAGTTCATGTCCCCTTGTCTTCACTCTTCCATTAATTATCTCAAAACATTTAAAGATAAACTGAATGTTGATGCTGCGGTTTTATTAAAGGGTCACATTTTATTCCAGCTTTTATCTATTTTCTCGTCCAACTAAAAACTTTATCATGTAAAAACAGATAAAATTTCTAAATGTTTTAATCGTCGTCGTTCTGAACTTGACTAAATTTTAGCACATCTGTGCTACCAGTCACAATGACAGAACTCACCATAGTAACCAGTAAATTATTGAATTTAATGAATTTCTGCAACATGAGAAGAGTTCAAATTGGACGGAGGGAGGTCTCTGCTCGGCCCGTTAAAACACACCTGGACTGAACAATGACTCACTGCTTCTGCTGGATATTTAAAGTGTTTTTCTCTAATCTGAAGAGGATTTTCTGAAATATTTTTTATGCTGTTTAAATTTCAGGGAGAGAAAAAGTTTCTGCTGGTTTTGATTTGGAGAAGAAGAAAGAAGTAAAAGTGTTTAAAGAGAAATAAATAGCAAAAAAAGATCTTTAGTCTCATAGTTTGAGTTTAAATTAAAAATTTAATATGTGATTATAATGCTTGATTTAGTTCAACATGATGCAGATGTTTCATGAGATCACATGACACCGCTGGTCCAATCAGAAACACTGAACTCCGGTTAGACGATTCATAAAACAATTTAAAAAAAACAACAATAATATAAAACAAACATGAATAAAAATCTAATTCCAGACAGAAACAAAAACATTTGTCCTTCAGGTAGAGTACCACACATCAGGGTTAGGGCACCAGTAGATTATTGACATTATTCTTCTTATTAATATCTTACAAAACCAAAAACAACAGTGCAATAATAAAAACGTTTGAACGCCTTGCTGAGCGGGAGGAAGAGACGGTGGAGAAGCAGAACCAAAACGGGCTGGAGGAGACAGGGGGAGGGCGGGGTTCTCAGGACGATGGAGGTGAAGAATGCAGGGATGAAGATGGAGGAAGGTAAGGGAGGAGAGGATGGTTCAGGTTCAGGTTGTTAAAAGGTTTTAAGATTCTGATCCAACATGGGTGTCAACGTGAAGTCAGGGAGGTTAAAACCGGGCCGACGGTTCTGGTTCTGCTGAAACGGATCTGAATCTGTCTGATCGATCATCTGTAACTCTGCGTCTCCCTCTCTCTGTTCGCTGAAACGTTGAGCTTCATTTACTGCCGTGTCACCAGAGACGATGTGAGTCTGGTGAGTCCATCGGCCCGGCCCAGCGGGTCGGCGCCGTATCCTAGTCTCACCTCAGGTTGACCACCTGCTGACTCGGATCGGCGCCGAGTGACACTGCGTCATGTTAAGGACTCTCTCTGATTGGTTGATGCTCTGCGTTCAGCTGCAAACCGCGTCGGCCATGTTGGATGTGCGAGACGCGGCGTGTCCTCAGGGACACGTTTGGTCTGATCGCAGCATCGTCCTGTAAACTGGCTTCAACTAAAACCCTCACTGTCCTCTGTAATGTGCAGGAGGAGGCTGTGGTGCTGGTGTTCTGACCCGTTTCCACGGATACGCAGCAGTTTTAACCGTGACCTCTCCGCCGCCGAAGCGAAGCGTCTCGGTGGAAGTTTGACCCGGATCCATCCTTAATGGAGGCGGATCAAAGCAGGAGGTCCGTTTGGCTTCGTTTGGTTCTGATTAAACTGAAATAAGTTGGTTCTGGATTTAAAGTGTTTCTAAAAGATTTTCCTGGAATAGAACCAGCAGCCTCAACATGAACTGTTAGAGGGCAGGGGTCACCTGGAGCTGAGGGTGAGGCGGAGGTCATGAGGAGACAGGAGGGAGGGAGGGGGGAGGGGGGGTCAGGGCTGGTGGGCGTGGCCCGTTCGGGTCGGGTCGTCCCTCAAGAACTCCTCTTGGTCCTGGAGTGTTGGATCAGCCACTGCAGAGTGATGTCTGCAGACACAGAGCTGGAGGTCAGAGTTCAATCTGACCGACAATAAAATACCTGATCATCATCAGCTGGTTTATTATGTCCTGACAGACAAAAGGTCATGACCCGATCAGAGAGAAAGCTCAGACAGGTTCATTTGGAAAAACTTCATAAGCAGTAAAATATTATTCTATAATAAATGTTTTTGAAATATGTGAACAGAGTCACATGGGTGAAGATCAGCGCTCCTATTGGACAGAAATGACGGAGGCGGGACCAAACACACCTGGAACACATTTCCTGATGCTGCAGACTTCTGCTAATGCGCTAACAGCTGAGCTAATGTTTCACCTAGTGCTTTAGCGCAGTTCGAAAACATTTAGCGCACTAAGCTTCCACTTAGCCGCCGGAATATAATTAAACATATTTCATCTTATTCTGCTGCAATGTTTTCCATCCAGTGATAAATAACACAGATTCCAGTTGGTTTGTGAACATTTAAGTTATCTGGTTTTATGTGATTCAATCTTTGCATTTTTACTTCTTAATGGAAAACACATAGATAAACGTGAGCGTGTGAGTGTGTGTGGGTGTATGTGTGTGTGTGTGTGTGTGTGTGTGTGAATGTGAGTGTGTGTGAATGTGAGTGTGTGTGAATGTGAGTGTGTGTGAGTGTGTGTGTGTGTGTTTACCAATGTTGTCTTTTTCCTTGCAGGAAATGGAGTAGCAGCAGATCTCTCTGTCCTGGATGGCCGACAGGTTCCTGAACACAACAACGACCCGAAACACTGAAACAGGCAGCAGAACAGCAGAACCTGGAGCTCCAACCGGACCCCAGGGACCAACCGGACCCCAGGGACCCACCGGGGACCAGGTCAGAACCAGGTCAGGACTTACATCCTTTCTATGAGCTCCTTCTCGTCCAGAGCGCCTGGCAGGTCCCGCTTGTTGCCCAGAACCAGAACCTGAGGACAGAGAGGAGGAGGACGGGTTGGATGCAGCAGAACCAGAACCAGAACCAGAGCATGCAGGTAGAAAGCGTTCAGTGCTGAGCGTTTGCGGATCAGCATGTGGGCCTGAGGGAGGCAGTCTGTTGTTTCAGGAAGTGAAGTTCATATTTTAGAGATTTTAGGTTTTATTTCTTTTGATGATTCTGATGATTCACATTTCGCTTGTTTACAGAAAACTGATTGTTTTTAGTTTATTTTCATTTGTCAAGTAAACATAAAAAATAGTTTTTGCACAAATAATTCTAATTAAAAAAAATACATACTAAGTTTTGTGGCTGTTGGAGTTTAAACTTTATATTTTTGGCCCCCAAGCCAAAAAGTTTAGATCACGGCAAAATGCAACATTTTGAGGAAAATTTCCAATAAATTCATAATTATGTTTTATTGAGATAAAATGAAGGAAGTGTTGATTTTAAAAGAACCTCCAAAAGTCGTAGAATCAATGAACTGACCAGATTTATCAGCCAGCAGGTAGAAACTGATTTGATTTATAAAATTAGATGTAAACACAACTGTCAGCTCGACGGCTGGTTCTATGCGTCCCACAGGGCCACAGAAAAAGCTGTGGTGGGCCGGATTTGGCCCCCAGGCCGCGAGTTTGACCCGTTTCTCTGCGCTCGGCTGTGTCTGCCTGGCGTTTCGGGTTTTCTCACCGGAATCCCCTGCAGCTGCGGTTTGTCCAGCAGGTTGTGCAGTTCGTTCTTGGAGGCTTCGATCTTCTCTGGATCGGCTGCGTCAACCATGTAGCTGCAGCAGGACGAAAACAAACGTCACAAAACAGAAGAAATCCAGACAGCGCCGCGCCAACCGCTTCCTCACAACCATTTCATCCTGAAAAAGATCCAAACTGAAGAAACGAACCGTAAATCCTCACAAAATGAAAACATGAATTTATTTTCTCATCATCTCACTTTATGACTCACTGAGGTAAAAATCTCCATAAATCCAGCTGGAACACAAAACACAGCAGAGGAACTGAGGGATTAGGAAAGGTCAGATTAGGATGAAGATGACAGGATTAGGGTTTGGATTAGGACGTGGACAGACAGACCAGGTTACAATATGGAAGGACAGATGGTCAGATTAGGATTAAGAGATTCACATGTGGATGAACTAAAGGTTGGATTGGGATTAAAACACAATTATGTCTGCAATATGGAAGAACAGATCGTCGAATTAGGATTAAGGATATTCACAAAAGACATATTAAGATTAGAGAAATTAAGCTTAAAATATGGACAGATGGTTAGATTAGGACAGAAGGGCAGATTAAGATGTGGATGAACTAATAGTTGGATTAGGATTAGAATATGAGCAGACAGACGGTTGGATTAAGACATGGATACAATCATATGGATGAATATGATGTGGATTGGAACATGGATGGATTTATGGTTGGATTAGGATTAGAATCTGGATGGATTATGGTGGAGATTAGAATGCAGACGGACAGATGGATTACATATCAGTGGGAATATCTGGGCCTCTCCTCTGCTGCTGAGAGGAAACTCTTCATCTCTCAGAGTTCTGGTTGTGTTGGGCCTCAGCAGCCGCCCCCCACCCCCCCACCCTGCGCCGCCGCCGGACTTACACGATGGCGCTGACGCCCCGGCAGTAGCGCTCCCACATGCTCCTGAAGCGAGGCTGACCGCCGATGTCCCACAGCTGGAGACACAGAGACAGACGTGAGAGGACGGAGCGGGACAGAGACACGCAGGGAATCGAACTACCAACCTTGATGGTGACGTTGCCCTTGGTGATTTTCCTCATGTTGAAGCCCACTGTAGGAATCATGTCTTCGCTGAACTGACCTGACTGAAACACACACACACACACCCCCACACACACACACACACTCTGTCATGTTTTCAGGTCAAACATCAGAACTGAACCGATTGATCAATCAGCAGCCCGATCTGCTGACTGATGTTTTCTGACCGAAGTGTCAGGTGATTCTTGTTACCCAGTGGCTGACTGTCGACCTTTGCTGAGGCGGGTCAGATCAGGGGATAAGATCGGCTCCGTACGGACGCATCGACCGATAACCCATCACACAACACAAAGGAAATCTGAGCCGATTGATTCGCTGGCCGATAAATCGGAGCACCGCTACCTGAGACTGACGTTCAGGTAAGGCTGCTCTGACTCGGGATACCTCTCTATGAAGCTCTGGTTTGTGTTTTTCCTTCCACTAACTTTCCATTAATATGGTTGTAGGCCAATAAGCAATAAATCAATTAATCAGCTGATAAATTAAAAGTTTCCATTTGCATGATTTATTGTTTTTCTCTTTTTACCACAAACGTCTCCCAGACCTTTTGTCAGGACTTCAGAATTCACTATATTTGTTGTTTTGTTTGTTTAGTTTAGATGTTTATAACATCTTTTAATTTCAGAGCTAAATGTTCATTAGAAACTAAAGTTTACTGCTCTTTGTGTTCTTGCATAAATGATCAATTATTGAGCTTCTTCATGTGATTTATTGCTTATTGGACAGTTTCTGCCTACTTCCTGCTGCCATTCGGGTTCTAGATAAATAGTTTCATCATTTGAAAGGCGTTGAAACCTGATTGTGAATTATAAAATAATAGCAAAAAGATAAACTAGTCATTTCTGGATGGAGCAAAGATGATCATCACATATTTTATGAATCCGTTTTAAAAGTATTTAATATTTAAATATTTGCACATGGATGTAAATTTAGGATTTTTCTGGTCTTTCATTGGATATAAATCCTTCCTGTTTGATCCAGCAGCGGACTGGCGGCCTCCAGATGTTCCCAGATGTTCCCTCTTTCCCCTCAGCGGAACCAGACGGGATGAATCCACCCAGATCCACCTGGAGGTGCAGGAACCCGAACCCGACCTGCTGGACTCCACCCCGCCTGCCTCCAGCTGACCTCACCGCTGCAGGACAACAATGGACGCAACACTCACCGCTATCACATTCACAAAGGTGGTCTTCCCGGAGTACTGCAGCCCCACCAGGGTCAGCTCCATCTCCTCCTTCCAGAACAGAGCCTTGAACCAGTCCAGGAGTTTGTTGATCAGCGCGATCATGTCTGCGCTCCGTCCGCTACAGCTGCTCGGTTAGCTGCTAACTGGCTGCCCGGCCCGACGTTCCGCTTTCTCTGCCGCTGACAGCCGCTGAGACACCCGCAGACGGTAAGAGGGAGAGCCACAGAGCCAAGCGGCCTCACACCAACTCCGGAGCTCCGGTAGCTCGGTGTTTTACTGCCTTAAAACCCACCGAGTGGCTTTTCTCTGCTGTTTACTAGCTGCGCCTTTTCCTGCTAGCGCCGACAAGGAGGAAGCAACGCACACGAACACATCCGGCGGAGCCCTTCAGAATAAAACACAGAGAAAATCAATTGTGTCAAAACTTACAATAAAATACAATTTTTACACTCAAACATAATGTCCTTACTTATTAAATAAATTTATGTAATCCTAATGTGTTTATTACTCAACATAATATTCACTATTCAGCCTTTTTGGTGATGTCAGATAAACGGGTAAATAACGCTTCGGCAGTATTTCCGGTTTGGGTGGGGCTGGTGGAGGAGGCAGAGGAGAGCAGAGCAAAGATGAGGCAGACACAGAAAATATGTAACGAGTTCTAAAACACTGACCTCTGTTGGTTCACTGCATAATTCCAACCTGATGTTTTCTATTTATAGTCTGGTTGCAACTTAACTCAGAAGTTGTAGCTTTGGTTCCCATTAGAACATCATTAAACATGTTTAGCATTTTAAAATAGTGAGGTTTGGACTCTTCAGTTTGTTTGTTGTGTCATAAAATCATCAGGAATCATCTGGTCCTGCCTCAGAGACATGAAGGATCATTTAGAGCTGTGGTGTCAAACTCATTTTTGTTTTGGGCCAAATGAAGATCATGAAGATCATGGATGCTCTTAAAGGCCCTGCTGGGCCAGAATGGATAAAACTCGTTAACATATTAATGAATTCTTAAAATTAAATAATATTGAACATCTTTTCAGTCCCCCCAGGGTTATGAGATTGTTTTTGTGATTTGTTGGAAACGGTTTGTGATGCTAATTTAAAAATATTTATATTTGTGCTTATGTATGACAGTATAAATACGATCTGACATCAATTAAGGTCGAGGCAGCTGTTAGCGTCACTTGAACCCAAATGTTTTTGACCATCTTGTGGAAAAATCAGCAGTAAACTCACAGATATGCATTAGTACAAAAAGCTGCAGGGATTTGTTGATTTTTGTGTGAATTTCTACGATAGTTTGCAAGAAACTGGAGGAACTGATTGATGAAATCTGACAGAAAATAAACAAAAACCGCCTTGATTTGATTGATTAAATGATATTTAAGCATAGTGTTATCTGGATGGTTGGCACCAAAGGGACACATGGGGCCGGATTTGGCCCCCAGGCCTCGAGTTCGTGATTTAGAGAACAGTCGTGTTTCTGGACAGTTGGAGGAACCTGGAGCTCCTGGTTGATACAAAACAGACGACAATATTATTGACATGTATATATAACAGCTTCCCAAATAGTGCAATAAGCCCCTGGTTAAACTGTGATGATAAGTGCAACCTGCCACCATGTCAGATGTAGGATGTTTTGACACCTAGTGTTCATTGGTGATACTGCAAGTGCTGCTGAAGGGGGAACGACTCGTCCTGCTGATCCGTCAACAAAATGCTGTTTTTGTTCAGAAACATCAAGAAGCACAAATATTTTTAATTTAAAACAAACTTGAATTTATACATTTCTGATAAAAAATACTAAAGCAAATAACCAGAAAATAATATGAAGCAAGTTTTCAGACTTTGTTCCATTAAAGCTTCCAGTTCAGTTCAGAAGTTTCTATTTTTTAATTGAACTTTATGAACTGAACAGAACCTGATGGTCGGGTTCAGATCTGCTCATCTCTGAGAAACAAACACGAACATGTAAACAATAAATTTATTTCATTTTAATAACCTCATTTTTTATTTCTCTTTTCAGTCCCGCAGGATGAAACAGGATGAACATTTTGGCTCTTTGGGTTCTCCATACTTTCAGAGCCAAACTGAAGATCCAGTTCTGGTTCTGCTGTGTTGCCCTGATGGATCCGGTTTCCTGTCAGTCCTGTCTGCTGCTGATGCCCATGAGACGGCCCTTCGGTTCTCCCGGTTCACCTGGTTCCCCAGATTTCTTTGAGGCCATTGCTGGTTCTGTAGGTTCTGGTTTTTCTCAGTTCTGCAGTTGAAGGTTCTGCAGCCGTATGCTGGCCTGGTCCTCAGGGGTCTGCTGGTTCTGTGAGTCTGTGTTGGTCTGGTTCTGGTCCTGATGGGGAGAAAACGCGGTTAAACTGGCAGTTCTTCCACTGAGACGCAGAAAGTCGTTTCTCCTGACACGGCAGCAGGCGGGTCTGACTGTTTGAGGTTCTGTACCTGGTTCTGCTGCAGCTGGCGGCTGTACTGGGCCAGTGTGGAGTACAGGAACTGGTACTGCTCGGTGGTCTGGATCATCCCACCCCTGCACAGGACAGAAGAGGAGAAGCATCACATTTAGACGTCGACATTTGAAATGAAACCAGCATTTCAGAATTTAGAAAAATTAATTCAGAGGAAGGTAAGTGCACTAAACGCTTTCACGGTTAGCAAACATGCTAACACGCTAAATGAAAAATTAGCTCCACTGCTAGCTTACTAGTGGATTAGCAGCAGTATTGCTGCCACTGATTCTGTCCAGGAACATCTGCAGCACTACAAGCATCAACTTTCTGCTGCAAAGCTGGTTTCTCAGATGAAACCATTTCCTGATTGGCTGCAGCATCTGGAAGCTGTGCGGCACCATCGGACCAGCTGATCCCGAAGCTTCCTGATCCATTCACGTGTGGGAAAATAAAGAGAAGATCCTCCAAGAGACACTTCTCCGAAGGTCATCAGTTTAGTGATGATCTCCTGATTTTCCCTCCTGGTATCATGAGGCTACATGTTGGCGAATTGCTTTTGGACCTTTCATGATCTGAGCCCCACTAATGTGACAGCGTCAGTCACCCAAACGGGTCAGAGAGAACTACAGCATAAAGCCAGGAAATCTTTGCAGACATTTGAACAACGTTCTTCAGCAGCGAGTGAACGCACATCCAAACGAAATGACCTTCAGACGACCTCACCTGTCGAGTCGGAGCTGACAAACCGTCTCCAGAATGTCCACCTGTCCGGTTTCTCTGAGCTGCTGGCAGCAGATGCTGCTGGCTATGAAGCAACCCGTCCGGCCGATGCCTGCGCTGAGGACACAACACCAGAGCAGCCTTAGAGTCTCACTGCAACAACATCGTTTAGACACAAGGAGCTTTCAGGGAAAAAGGCTGGAGCCAAAATCCTCCTTCCTGCCTGTCAAACTGCCATGGCTTCACCGGATCAAACTGGCTCACTGACAGGGTTTAAGATCCAGTTTGATTTCAGGATTTCTTACTGAGTGGGAACTAGCTGAAACTGCCATTTTACCATTTGTCATGTGTTAAGGCCCGTTTCCCCCATAAATACTACGTTATGAGGATCCACTGCTCCCCAAACAGGAAGTGATGTTTTTGGGTTGGGCATGTTGTGGTTAGGTTCAGGGTAAGGTGTTGGGCTGTAGAAATTAATGGAACGTAAAAGGAAGCCAAAGTAAAATCTTTGTGAAGACAGGAAAACATATTATTGTTGTACGTTTGCCCATTTCGGACAAGCTGTGATGTTTTTACCTCTGAAAACCGAAACGCCTCATTGGGTCCAGTTCGTACTCATGTCCTGATTGCAGAAGATGCCTGTGGATTGTTGAATTAGTATGTATTTATTAAATGAGGTGATGGCGTTCGCTGGAGGAGCCGCAGCTCCTTTGGCCACCCCTTGGGGGCGCCACTGCTGAAGCCAGCTCTCAGTGTGGTAGATCTACGGTTTTAGAGTTATTCTTGGAAGTTTGGTGTGATTGAAGTTTAGGGTTAGAAATGCCACCTTTTTGGGTCATTTTCACGCCGCAGCCGTTTATCTGCGGTCGCTGTTCAGGTTCAGCCGCCGCTCTGACAGGAAGCTGGGCTCAACGCATCCGCCGCTCCGTCTGAGGCATTTCAGGCTGGTGTTGCTGCTCAGCTGAAAACAGTTTTAACAGATTTTTTCTGCTGGTTAAAGAAGAAACGGGTTTGCTCCATCAGGACTGTTGTGTTTTTCTTTGTGATGATCTCAGATTTAGTATTTAGTCATCGTGTTCACATGATGGGATAAATGTTCGCTGTGAATAATGCTGATGTTTATGATGCTGTTTTCCAAATGAAGAGATGAACTTGGTTCATTAAAGCTGCCCAAAATCAACAAATGTCAGGAGAAAATGTGACACGTTATGGAAGACAGAGTCCAGTTTTCTGCTGTTCCACTTTCCCCTCCTGCAGACTGGAAACACTAACCAGTAAAACTGACCAGTAAAACTAAACGTTTAGATTCTGTGGGAGTTGGAATCGATGCAGATCTGGAAGGAAACCAATGTGAGGAGAGGTGAAAAGGTCTGCCTGGTTGGGATCAATCACTTCGTGTCTTTTCTCTTTAGTTTCCTCTTTTGTTCTTCAACATGTTAAAAGTTACTGGAGAACAGAAGCTAAAATGTGTTTGTGTTGCAGTAAACTGGAGGTTAAAGCTGTTTTTCTCATAAACACCAACCTGCAGTGGACAATGATTGGTCCGTTACCCGGAACGGCGTCTGTGATTGGCTCGAGGGACTTCCTGTGCGTCTCCACCTCCTCCACCAGCTTCAGCAGAGAAACGATGCATTCTGGGATGTGGTGGTCGGGCCAGGAGCTGAACCAGTAGTGTCTGGCCGGACGGCGCTCAGAGTTCAGCTGGAACACAGTTCAAGGCGGCATGAGTTGGAGTTTTATTAAAGATCGATCAGAAAACGAAGGACAGAGACGATGAAGCTTCATCAGAACCAAACAACCAAATAAATAAACTTCTGGACCATCAACCATCTCTGAAAGCTGTAAAGAGGAAAACTAGAATACATTTATTTATTTACTAAACGGTTTTAGTGATAAAAACTGAAGTCAATCAGTTCATGATCCAAAAGTGAGGATCAGGAACTAAAACATGAAATCAGGGGAAACAGCGACATCTAGAGGCTTTTAAAGGTAATAACCAATTTTAAATTGTTCCTTAAAACTTATTTTTATTCGTTGGCTTTTATTTGAGTTAATTGTAACTTTTCTGTTGTGATACTTTACTTTTATTTTATTTGCTTATTGTTATGACTCTTATTCTTTTGTATTATTATTTTTTCTCTTCCTCTTTTCATTAACTTATTTTATTATTATTGTTTTGTGCAGCAGTTTTTAAACCAGTTTTTAAAAGTGCTATAAATAAATACATTTGACATTAGAACTAGAAAGACAGAATTCACAGAAAAATGTGACAGAACCAAAATAAAAACTATAATAACTATAATACAATATAAGCTATAATACAAACCATGACCGGACAATGAAGCCTGAGTTTGTCTGAACTTTGTTTCCTGTTTCTGTTTTTATTTCAGCTGCAGTTTGTTTTAAAAGCTGGAGTTTAGAAATGTGGACCAACCAGAGTTTAGATCATCTGAGGCATTTTTTAGCCTGTTAAACCTAAAAACATGAACAGGATCTGAAATGCATCTCAGACGGATGTGAGAAACGTCCACAGGTGAAACCAGACATTTACATAAACAAACACATTTTTAAATCTCACCAAATGTTTCTGGTTTTAGCTACAATCACCACTTTTTTCTTCTATTTGCTGAATGTTAGAAAACTGATCATATTTTTCAGAATTCAGATGTTTGGTCAGTTTCAGGGATAAAATGAATGACTGGTTAAACTTTTTTTGGTAATTAAAAACAAAAAAGTTTGGTTTTATTTAATGTCAGACAGCGACGAAAAATGAATATTTTTATTCAGTAAATGGATAGATATGTACAAAACAGAAATACTTCATATTTTTGTGTGCTTGTTGGACTCACCTGGATCTGCAGGTCAGAGATGATGAAGCCGTTTTTTTCCCGTCTGTCTTTAACTCTCAGCAGGAATCTGCCGAAGCGACTCGTCTGTCCCTCTTCTTCATCCCTCCGGATCTCGTCCTGCCGGTCCTCGTCCTCCTCCTTCACCTTCGTCCCGTCCCTCGGCTGCGGCCAGTACGGCTCGCATTTCTGAGCAGACACACGTGAGACGCTGAACGCCACGGACGATCCGGTGATGATTCACAGAGAGAAACAAACCACCGCACCTGGTTGTTCTCCTTCAGCTTGGTCACCATGACGATGACGCTGCTCCGCTCCTGCCACACCATGTCCCAGAAGTCTCCCACAGTGTGCAGCATCGGCCCCTGGGTGGCGATGAAGGCCCTGGGAGCCCCTCTGTAGCCCTGCAGGACATCTGGACCATCAGAGCTCAAAGCGTCTCTGATGCCAAAACTCCAAACTCATCACAACATGGAGGTTTTTTTTAAACAGTTATAAAGTAAAAAAGTAAAAGTACTTTGTAGATTTTTCAGGTATCTGCACTTCACATGAGCTTTTATCTTTCTGACAAAGATTTACTCTGCACTAAATTTCTGTACTTTTTACTTCTTACATTTTCACTTGTGACACGCGCACACACGCCCACGCACACATACGCACACACGCACACCCACACACACACCCACACGCGCACGTTTGTCACAGGAAGTGTGTTAATTCACCAGTCATTCGGTTGCGTTAAACCAGGTTTTAATTATTCTGTCAGGCCGACTAGTTTTGGTGAACAGAAAGAAAATCAGATTGATTCAAACAGTGGAAACAGCTGATCAGTGAGAGAGGTAAACATTCGCTACGTCACAACTTATTCAGTAAGTTTCCAAAAAACAAAATCTACTTCATGTGGGTGTAAAAATGTTTTTTCCAAACTGAGGAGGTTATTTTAAAATTTACCGTTTCTAATGCGATATTTCAGAATGAGCATAAGAAACATTGCTGGAAACACGGCTGACAACTCGAGTCCTGGAAAGAACAATTCACCTTTAAACGTTGAAACAGGAACTGATATCAATATCCAATATTAATATCCGTGTTACGTCAACAAATGAAACAGCTGATCGGTCATGTGAGGGAAACGTGTCTCCGTCTCCCCGTTAGCATCGCCTCATCGAGCGTTTACAAAGTTCAGGAAGTTGTTTTGAATTTTCTGATATGATCCCTCAAAATGGCCATAAAGTTTTCTGATGGAAACACGGCTGCTGCAAGCTTCCCAGGTTTTACAACCCAGAGCATCACTCCTCCACCGCCATGCCTTAAATGTTTAGGACTCGGTAAAAGTCTTTTCCTCCGTTGCGTCTCCAGGGTTACTGCTGATGTTTTCCATCTACACTGAAGCTAAATCATCTGGAATCATTGAAGATGGATTTTATGTTATTTATTCAAACATTTACAAGTTAAAAACATTCAAATGTTTTGATTGTTGATTCTATTCTGCATGACTTTGTGTTTCTGTGTTTATTGTGATGTAAAGCTCTTTGAAATGTCTTGCTGCTGAAATGTGCTATGCAAATAAAATCTGATTGATAAATGCGACATAACTTTAGTTCTTTCTTCACACAGTAACTTTTGTTTATCTTCATTTCATCTGCTGTTTTGTGGTTATTGCATCAAGCAACCCGCAGCTTCTTTACATCCCCTCAGCTTCTGAAACCAGCCCACTTCCTTGACGCCATTAAACAGGAAGTTAATGATTAAGACACTTTTGCTCCTCAAAATCAACCGTCAGACATTCAACCAGCAACTCACGAGTCACCGGCCAGACCTATCGGAGCAGGTGAGCCAGAAGACGCAGCTGCAGGTGTTGGCTTGATGAAAACTGTTGGTACACACACTCCTGATGCGGCGGAGTGAGGGACGCGTGGGCGAAGGAGAGGAGGGGTGAGTCAGGGACAAGTCACTTCCTCCCTCACTTCCTGTGGCTTTCCTGGTTGTCAGACTCCCACGTTGACAAACTGACAGCTTGCACCTCAACTTCTTTTTACTTAACCATTGGAAACGCACACACACACACACACACGTTTGTCGAGAAAAACAGATCGACCAGAAGACGCCCACGCTGAGTGACGGAGCTGTCACACACTCAACCAGCTTCCTTTCTCTTTAATAAAACCCAGAAGGCAACTCGTTTCTCTGTCGCTGAACCTAATTAAACACAGCTGTGACACTTTAATAATAAGACAACTTGACAACAGCAGACATGTGTTCATTTTAACTCGAGTAGAAGATGCACAAAATGACCCTTTTTGCCCCGGAAATAACAGTTTCTTTGTCTTCCAGCCTCATTTTGTGCATATTGCTTTCATCCTGTTTCATTTGGTTCTCCGTGTATCGTCTGTAACCGGTTGGTGCCAATCTCCTGTGGTTTTTGGGCGAGAGGCAAAACACACACACACACACACGCACGCACACACACACACACACACACACACGCACGCACGCACACACACACACACACACACACACACACACACACACACACAC
>CAEGAD010026909.1:0-37533 GCA_903067055.1 Poeciliopsis paucimaculata
GAGCAACTGGGTTTGTGGGAATTAATGCATCTGTTCACACGAGTGGTGGTGTGGGGGGTTCTTTTATTTTTTATTTTTTTTTTTTTTTTTTTTTTTTTTTTTTGTATTTCTTGGAAAGTTGTGCCAGAATAATGTGATGCAGCACAAAGGCAAAGTAATATGTGAAACTGATTCATGGTGAGAATTGTTTTAAGGAAACACTTGTATTAGATTTGCATTAACATCCCTCTGCAGCTCTGCTACGCCCGGCTAGACTAATTGCCAACAAAGGCTCCTTTTTTCACCCTTTTGCTCACTCAACTTATTTTTGGTGTCTGTTGGGGTGGGCCATAATAATCAGTTGTCTAATCTAGTTATGAGGAATGCTCACATCCCAGATATGAAGCTTGTTATTATTGGGTTTGTAATCAAATCGGAGCCTGCAAGCCCTTAAGGGACTTTTTTTTTTAGTCAGCCGACAAGTCAGGCAGCCAATCAGCACGCCACGGCGGCTTTGAAGTGCCGGCAGACCAAACTGCCTGTCTCCCCCCCCCACCCTCCCTTTCCCTGTATCCTCTAGCCCAGAGCTCCTCTACATGCTGCATAATCAAATGTGCATACACTCAGACACAAAAGCAATTTTGTGGGCAAATGAAAATGCAAACAAATGCCACACAGATGCCTGTGTTTGAGCATGCTGATGGGAATAGAAGGGAACATGTATGGCTTGTAGCGGAAATATTGGTGGGGAAAGTTTGTCCCCTTATTTATAAAGGGGCCACCACTTCTCTGTGTGTTCATGCAGTACGGATGCATTATCCTCGCTGACGCTACACCTTGGTGTGTCTTTCATTCATGCTCTCTGGACAAGTGAGGCGGACTCTGTTTGATATGCAGACAGTGTCGTGTGAAGCAAATTCTGGCATATGCACATTTTCTGAGACCGGGTAATAAATATTTGATGGCATCAACTTTATTCCCCTCAGATGGTTTGGAGTGTAAATGATGTAAACCCCTAAAAGGCAGCTGTTTCGCTAAAAGATCGCTCACTTCTGATTTCTTTGTACTGCTGTGAAGGAGCCAAACATTTTTAGATATAATTTTAATGGTGGCTTAAGCAACAAGTCCTTGGATCACTTTCAACCGTGTGCTTATGGCTTGTAATTGGTCATATTGAAATAGATTTTGGTTCCTGATTGTCTTAGACAAGCTTTAACCTATTTATCTTTTGAACATATAAAAGATAGATTAAAATGCAGTTTTCTTGGAGTTTTTTGGTGACGTTTTTGCAAAAACTTTAAGTTGTATTTTTTATAGTGCAGTGGACCTCTGGTATTCATGAATATTGAAAACATTAATAACTGCCTATTTTAATAGTTCAAACACTATTTGATATTAAATACTTTAATATCCAATGGATATTAAATATCCATTAATATCCATTATTACGCACAGTTAAGCCTGTCGCAATAAGCAACACATCAAGTAATCGCATGATAAATTAGAACAAGCTCCATCATTTCCATTTGCATGATTTAGCACTTTTCTCTTTTCTTTCTCTTTTCTACCAAAAACTGGATGACAAACGTCTTCAATCTGGGGCTTTAGCCTCAACTCGCCTTTGTTTACTTGTTTTGCATATTTAAGATGTCTTCCATTTCCGGTGTTAAATGCTCATTAGAATTTAAAGTTTATTGACATTTGAGATTGTGTTCTTGAATTATCATGGCACTGCCATTATATTAGTTTGAAACAACAATATTTTTGTTTATCGCAATAACATCTGGAACAATTTATTGTCTGGCCAAATTTGTTATTGTGGCAGGCCCATGTACAGTAGTAACTGTTTTAGCACCTCGCAGCTTGACGGTCTCCTCTTCTGGGTGTCTCGTCAGTTCACTGTAGGGTTTACCTCAGTGTGTTTTAAGCCTCCCACCCCACCAGGCTAATCACCGTTTGTTTATTTTAAATAGGGTTTTTTTATACACCAGTGACACTAAAGACGGATTAAGCTCGGTTTATAGTTGACGCATTGAACTGGGCATGAGGGGATGCGCACCAAATGCGTCGTCCCTGCACTTGCATGTTTGCCTCACATGCTATTATTTCCAAATTACGATGCCTGATCTTACACCCCCAAACATTTTAAACTTTTTTAACACAAGACATGGTGGGCCACTAGTGGACTGGCCTCACACTCCTGCCATCAGGCAAAGGAGGTCTTCTGCGGGAAACTCTGCACTTTCTTATCCACTTGACAGTGTTTCGCCGCATTTATGGATGAATTGGATATCAGCATTCAGCAGAAGTCTCTCCGTCTTTGTCTTCTGCACAGCTACGTTCTCAGACTCGTGCGGGTCACCGTTCAGTATGTCCAGTCAGTGATTCCTGATGGCGGCGAGTGTTGATGTCCTAGGCATTCCTGCTGAGGGGTGCATTCTTCTCTGTAGCTCTGCAGTGAATTCTAGCGTGTCTGTCACCCACCGACTCATCCCAAGGGCGCTATCAGTGCTCAGGCTCTCACAGGCATGCATGTACACACGGTTTGGCTCTCTCTTAATCCGTCTCTCTGCCTTTTTTACCCCCTCCGCCTCCCTGGCATTCCCTCCTGCCTGCACCCCTTATTTATCTCCGTTTGCTCCAGCATCGCTGGCCTCTCTCTCCGTTCTCCGTTGTGCCATCCCAGCTATCAAAGGCGGCGGAGGGCATTATCGCAGAGGAGACGTCCTCCACATGCGAGGCTCAGTGCAACCTGGCCACACACACTTAGGAAGGCTAAACACTATTTTAAAAAAAAACACACACACATTCAGTAAATGGAGAGTGAGACAGCAGAGGCTTATCGACGTCAGCTTCTCAATCAATTTTGTCATTAACTGAACTCGGATTGGATAATATGGACTTGAAATTTAACCACAATATTTTGTAGGACTATTGTGATAACGATAAAAATAGTGATTAAAAAGTCTATTCCGTTTTAGGTGAATTTGAGTCATTTATAAACATAGATTCTGCTCTAGAAAAACATTCCTATTTGAAATAATATGAGTGATCTGCTCATAGAGACTTTGTTTAGTCATATTTTCAAACTTACAAGTATTTATTGATGCTCTTGCTGGGAAAAAAACTGTAGAAAAATGGTAAAAATAGATTTTTTTTTTTTACATGACCTGGAATTTCTTGAGACAATGATGTATCAAAAATCTTTTCATGAAAAGAAATTTATCATGATAAAAGATACAATAATTGCCCATCCCTGCGCTGAATCCTGTTACTCGACTTGAAAGGACACACACACACAGATATTTTTCTCACACACACGGATGTCGGTTTTGTGCCCCTGACATCCATTTACATTACAATGTTAGAACCCATCTCTCCCACCCCTCCATGTATGGTCACATGACCTCTCAGTCCTCCTCTGCCGGCAGGTCTGTGCAGTGTATCTGCTCTCAGACATGACAGCAGTCAGCGCAGAGGGATGATGGATGGATGGAGGTTAGAAAAAACAGGAGAAGCGGCGGGGTTATTAAGTGATAAGGAAGTGCATACCACAGAGGTGAGACAAATGGAGTCAGAATCCTCACCTTTTTCCATTCCTGACCCGCCTCGCCACCTGATGCGTGGCTGCAGCCCCTGGGCTACACGGAGACCGGGCAGTGAAGCCCTTCTCATGACTTGACGCCTCATTTCCTTTGCGGGGAATCACTCGTGTCCTGATTCTGATTTCCCTCTTGCGTTCGTCTGTAGTTCACAATGATCTCTGTGGTGCAGGGTAACCTGACTCCATTTTGAATCCTACAATGACTTTCTGAAACATGGAGACAGAAATATAGACGAACCTTTCAGATGACTATTTTTAAGTCAACACTTCACCAGCTTAAAGCTTTTTTGCAGCTCTTTTTCCCATTCTGCTCTTTACACACCCGTTTAAAACTTCGCATTTGCTTGTCGGATGAGGCACATTTTTCTCCATCGTTTTATGCTTTTGCAGATTTGGTCAACTTCGTCAAGTGCCGTCTGTCACGGAATGTTTTCCAACTATCATGCATAATGGCACAGAAACTCTTTGACAACCGACGACTTAAATCTCGAACCAAGAGCTCCATAGTGTCCAGAAAATATGGAGTCATATTATTATTGCTGAATGTTGCCATGAGGATATTGGTTACGATTAACTCATCTTTTCCTCACCGTTCCATTTCTTTCGCGTCACTACGACATCCTCACCACATTTGATTCACATGAACATACATCAGGGTTTTGTTCAGGTCGTGACGACTTGGCTGATGTATCACAGGCAGTCAGCTTGTGAATGCATGGCACCTGAAATATAACATAATAATAAATATTGGATTCATGAGGTCTTTCAGTTTGCAACTATGCATTTTTTTAATTTGCCCTAATGAATTGAGTATGATATTGTTTAACTCTCATCACAGTAATTTTCTTTCCTACTCAGTATATTTTTATTAAAACATTAGCGTTTTCTGTCCCCAATGAAAGTTTCGTTCTTTCTATCCTTCGGTCTTTGCTTCTTTGTTTTTCTTTCCCTTTCTATCATTTCTCTCTTCCTTCTTTCTCCCTTTCCCATCCATTTGCATGAAAACTAGTGAAATTTGAACGACTATTGAACTCTAGACCATTTATAACCTCAGCTAATTTGCGATGGACTTAACCAGATGGGCCTTAAACGTGGCGTTGCAGTGATTGTGTGTGAAAGATGTCTTCCACTCAAAAAACAAAAAAACGTCAGCTTGGATCCCCTCCATGAAAGAATCCATTCCACTTGATTGATAAGAGGACACCAGTACCACTAAAGCTCCACTCCAGGTTTTCCTGGTTACCTACTGCAAGGTAAACATAAGCCACAAAGTGACTCACCAGTGCAGGCTGTTGAACAAGGTAACATCAGACCCATTCACGTTTCACAAAGTCATGAGCCGATAGAACCTCCTAGTTTAGCGGCGCTGGTTCTTGTGAGCTAGTGATCGAACTGTAAGTGTGTGTGGAGAGTCTGTGCTGGATAGAAGACAAATGGAGGTGGATGTTTTCCAAAACGAAAGATTTTTCAAAATAAAACACTTTACAAACTGCAGTTAAAATGAGAATGTTGACACACCAGTCAAGTCAGCTCTGGAGCCGTAGCCACTCCTGTGTTCCCCCGGCATTACAAATGCTTCCAATACACCTGCATTGTGCATAATAATGTATATTCAGTTGTGACCTACTGAAATAGGAAGCTATAAGCGTTTTCTATAGGGGGTCTCTGGTATTCCTGGAACTATTTGCAGGCGGTTGTGCTATCCAACCCTATGAGTATCAGTAAAATCGCTGTGCAGAAATAAAAAACTATATGCAGCGGTTTCGGGACACAAGTATGGAGTGATTGGTTTGTGGGTACAAAACGTAGCTGCTGACCAGCAGCTGGTGGGCGCCTGATGTTGATCAATTATATATACAGATGGGGAAAAAAAACAAAAACTCTTGTCCCTCCTGCACTTTCTCTGGAATCTCATAAAATAGATTTAGCCATTTGTACTAACGACTAAATCTATTAGGGCCATTATTTGGGCTTTAACTAAAGATTATTTCAGTAAGCAGTATTTTATCGATTATTCTGATGATTAATCGGATACAGTTGGCACATTCTGGAGATTTTTCACAAATTTTACACAATATTAGAAAAGCATTATAAGATGCAAAAACATCAAACAATCCAATTCTTATTTTAGATGAGAAAATAAAAATTTTATTGTCTAAACTGCACATAAATATACATTTAGTGTATGCTTGATTATTTGTAACAAAGGGTTCATCTGCAGCTAAACAAATATTCTACTTATATGTTTGTTTTATTTATCGAATAGCAAAAAGTGCTTAATATGAGATTAGTTTTTCCAGAATTTGAACCAGTTGCAGCCAAAAATCCCACTTGAGGAGTTCCAGACAAAAATGATTTTTCCACTCAAATGCAAAATGTATATACTTTTTGTACAGTTTTGGATTTACCTACTGCTCTGATTGTGTTTTTTAGTCAGTAAATAGACTTTTTTAAAGTCTGTGTGCTCCAGTTAGCGATACGTCGACTACTAAATTAGTCGCAGATTATTTCAACAATCGATTAATCACGAATAATTCGATTAATCGATTCAGCTCTGGCTGGAATAGTACGACGTAACCTTTTAAAAATCTTTAGGCATACTCGCTTTTTAGTTGTGACTGAAAAGAAAGAACCAGCAGGATGCTGGAGCCTCTCTTGAATACATATAGGCCTAATAAAGTTTGAAAAGCAGGAAAGCATCATAAAGCTGCACCCAGTAGCATGAATCCTCTGCTTGATTACTGTCCTCTGCCCCCTGTTTCTCCCCCCATCCATCCTCTATGTGCTTTGTACATTTATATGTACATGTGTGCCTTAGAGACCTCCGGCCCGTCTCTCCTCCACCCCCGACCCCTTAATTCGGTCTCGCTCTGTCCTTCCCACCCTTGCCCAGGGGACTCCATAAATATCATTTCATCCTGTGGAGCCGCTGACACGCTGCAAAGGGCCCGCGATAAATAATTCACTCCCTCGGTGCGGGGCCGGCAGACTCCCCCTGCTTAGGAATTCAGCATGAGTGTGTGTACGTTAGGGTAGAGGGGCTTCTGTTTGTGGGGTGTGCTGGAGGGTGGCCATACGCGCAGCCTTAAAGAGTCCAGATACACTCCCGACTAAAACGAGGTTCACTATATAAAGAACCGAAATGGATAGATATGAGTTCTGGACTCCATTAGTAGAAAATATAGCCTTTTTTTCTCTCACTGTCTGCTGGTGCTAAAACAAAAGTCTAAAATGTCTTTCCTTGGATGCGTCTTTGGTTTCCTATACATGTTTGGACCGGGATGGTTCAGCAGTGACGGTCCAACTAGACCCGTCGTAATGACAGTTTGGCTGAATGATGACTTGTCCCAGAAGTTATTGCGACAATATTGCTGTTATGAGACCATTTTCAAGTAATATAATTGTAATGGCATAATAATGCTAGAGCACATTCTAAAAGATGTAAACATTTAACACTGGAACCGGAAGACATTTTAAATAAACTACACACCAAAGACAACAAATAAAATAAATCATGAAATCTCTACGCACAAAATTGTCCTTCGATAAAAGGTCGAGTTGAGACCAAAGCACCAGACTGAAGACTTTTGTCACCCAGTTTTTGGTAGAAAGCGAGAAGAGACGAAGGATAAATCATGCAAATGGAAATTATCGAGCTTGTTTTAGTTTATCATGCGATACATTGATTTATTGCATATTCTGTCAGGCCTAGATCCAACACCCAGCAGCCACGTTTCTGCACTCACTCACAAATGTTCAGAATTGGAAGATTCAGAGATTCCCACTGGACAGAGCATCGCCTTGCTCACCTTTAAGAGCTTTCTCGCTGGTTTATTGATGACGGTTGGGATTATTGATGCCAGTCGCCTCCTCTCTCCTCACGGAGGTGGTTTTATGATCCAAGTTTTTCTGATTGTTGGTGGAAGGCAGCGTATGTTTTTTTTTTTTTTTTCTTCTAATTTTACTTATTTTATATTTTTACCTGATGGCATTTTTGCGCATGTTTACGGAAGGATGAGTAACTGAAATGTGTTTGCATTTCATTCCGTTTTATGCATCCAAACACAAATTGAACATCTGCACAGATATAAATGGTACACTACTGAGTGTGCCTTGGGTTTAATGACATGCAGAACGTCAGAGATGCAAATAAACACCTTGTAACTGCAGCTCACACACATTTTTATGCATATTGCAAATGGAGCGCTGTCGTATCTTCAAGTAGTTCTGAAATCTGGATAAATATGTGAGAAGGATGGAATTGACTGCTGAAAAATGTTTCAATTTCCAGACTTGTTTTTGTTTTCCCTAACATATAACTATGGATGCATCGATATAAATATTTGGGTCAATATCCGATATTAATATTGCTGGGAAGGACGGTGACCGATATCAACCGATGTTAAATAAATTTCACTACCCTTTTAGCACAATTTAAAAAAAGCCAAAACAATTAGGAATTGGGAAACACCTTCTGAAGTTAGAAATCCGGCTTGAAAAGATGAAATATTCTTACCAACTCCAATCTTAAATTCCAAAATGGCTGCCTGGCTCAAAAAAATAAAGAAAACCGTGGCAATACAATTTTTTTTCCTCCACAAATTTAATTGGCGTTTCCTGATAAGTCAGTTTCAGGTACACTAAGCTGAGTAATGTCTTTAAGTGGAAGTGTTTCTTCAGATGTTTACATAAATTGGCATGAAGTGATTTATCAGCTTGTATTGCTTATTGTTCTTATGCTGATCACTAAGAAAAAAGAAATGTAGCTGCAAATCTAACCAATTTTCCTTCTTCATCTCAAACCTCGAAAAGTAAATTGGAGCTTATATTACTCCCAGATTTAAAGTAAATTGAATTTAAGTTTGAATTCAATTTCAAACGTAAGATGTGTGTAACTCATTTGTATCTCGCTTGATACCGTTCTTTTATAGAACACACAAAACATTTCCCGATTGATAATAATAAAGTGGTGACGGCTTCTTCAATTCGTTCGTAACCCAGCGGTCCTCGGCCTGCTCTGTCAACACAACAATTCAAATCAAGAGCGACTTCAAAAGAAGAGTCTTAAACCTGGAGACAGGACGCCGAGCTTAACGCGAGCTGCTTTCTGATGGCAATATCACAACCTTTTCACATCTAGCAAATGAATATGGTGGGGCAGTGATCTGGTTGGAGGAAGGCAGCGGACCCTAAGATTAGTCTCATCTTCACCCTCCAATCGTTTTTAATGGATGCCAGGAAAGCAGAGTCTTGGATTTGATTAGCCTGAAGCGGCAGCATCTAATTGCCCTCTACCACCAAAGCCATATTGAAATGATTTATTCATCAAGAAGCCTGTGTGTCTTGTAAACGCCTGCCAGAAAATAAGAGCCTTGCTCCCCTGTCTTCCACTATTGTCTCTTTCATAGAACAGGAATAAAGGGTGTGATGCTTCTTTTGCTGCAGGGATTTAGATTGTTTACAGCCATAATACCAGTGGACGGTGCTCCTGTTAAACGTCTTGTGCTGCCGTTGTGCCTGCTCGATATTTGACACCTCACGCCGTATTATGTGCCGCTTCACACACGGTTTTTCTACAGCCGGCTGTTCCGTGCGTGTTCCACATTTAATTTGTATGGAGAAGGAGCATATCCTTGCCAACCCCGAGAGTTGATTTAAAGGGTAAATTATATATATAGACACCATTAGACAGCTTGAGTGCTTCCCCTTTGATCCCTTGGCCAAGCACGCTTGTTAAAAGCTTATGTCTAAAAATGTTCAGAAAACTTTAAATCTCCCGGTTTCTAGCGTTAGTCTCTCATTGCTTATCAAATAAAACCCCCCCAACATTTCTGCACCGGCGGGAGCAGGAACGCTTCCAACCCAGAACAGAGGAGCCTCGAACATAGTTTATTATGCTCTTTAAAGTGGGATCTGAGCTCTGCGTTTGATATTTAAGCATGAACAGGCAATCAGATTGATTATGGGTAACAAGTGGTGAACAGAGGAAAGGGCTGATTGGATTGGTGTGAGACTAATGCTTCAGTTTTTCATCGTTCTTCAAAGGTAGTGGCTAAGTGTTGTATTTTTGGTGAAGGTGGAAAGAAAGTCCAATCCTTTTCAATTGCAGGATTTTACATGTCAGAACTGGGTGTGGCATCTACACCAGGCTCTAATATATCTAACCTGAAGTGTTCAGGAACACACAGCAGATTCCTCTGTCATTATTTACTGACTGACTTTGTTGGTTTCTTAAGGAATTTTGGCAGAATTTTTAATGTTTCTTAATGCTATTAATGGTTATTGTTGATTTATTATTATTATTTCTCCCCTGCTCTCCTCTGGTTATGGTTCTGACTTTGATTAGGCCGTTGTAACCACTAGATTCTTTTCTTGTACAGCCATTCTGTTCCATGCCTTGTAAAAAAAATTCTTTGATTATTTTCAGAAGGGTCTGAAAAGTCACTAAATATAATAACAAAGTCACTAAGTTGGCAACAGTAGGGTGACTATTATTAACAGCTAACTTTCACATGCGACCTTGTGGACGGGTCCGTCAGCCACCCTTCTCTAACAGCATCCCTAAAATCATTATGCTACCACCACTATGATGTTTTTGCACTGATATTTGATTTTCAACAAAAACAACACTGCATTATTGCCAAAAAATGTCCATCATGACTTCATCTGTCCAAATGACAACGTTGCAAAATTTGCATCATTCACATTAATTTTTATGGACCATAGTTAAAAAGAAAAATCATTATATGAAATTTAGATGCATACAACCATACAGCTGGTTCTTCCTTATGATTACGGTATGCTCTTCCCCCCCGCCCCTTGACCTGGCCCTTGGCAAAACTTTCAAGCCAGTATGTCAATTGCTGTCAGTGTGACAGAGCAGTCCCTCAGAGGATCAGTTTAACACCTAAGCAAATCAGCTTTCAACAGAGCTATATTAATATGTTATTGGCCAGCAGACAGCAGGAGGTTAAATATAGGATGCTGGTGGTGAAGAGCTGTCTAGGTCACCCTGTTGCTATTCAGAGGGAAACAAGAACCAGAGCGCTTTGGCTCCTCTTGCTCAAAACTGACTTGTGCACAAGGAGCCGGGCCATATGTGTTTAATCCGGCAACTTTATTTTATTCAATTGGCACCACAACACCAGAAATCTGCTTGGAGCTCCAAGGTCGCGGTGGCACGAAGTTCAGGGAAATCAGATTGCGTGAGTTATTTCGTTATAATCATCTCTGTGCTGCCGCTCACTCCCCTCCGTCCCATGGCGCCCAGATCTTGTAGGCCAGATTAATGCTATTCTGCAGGCCTTGACTTAATCCTCAAAAAGGATTGTTTTAAGCCTTGACAAGGTAATAGGAGCTAAACAGATTGCAGTCGTAGTTACTGTAATGTGACTCTCCAAATCTGGGTGTTATTAGCACGTTATCCTTTAACCTTCTCAGGTCTACAGACTCCACTACTGTTTGGCTGACTTCAGGAGATTTCTATAACGTTTCATTTCGACTGTCTTTAAGGTATAATTTAAAGCATCCATACACTTCCATGTAGTGATGAGCTTGATGCGACGAGAGGATATCAAGGGTGATAAATGCTCATCTAATTAGAGCCATCTCTTGACTTTCACATTACCGCCTGGAGGGACTCAATCATCAGGGTCATAGAGGATGGAGTGACGATTAGAAAGTGTCATTAAAAGACGAACCATGCTAAGCTCCATAGAAATGAGGATTGCTGTTGTTGGGGGGCCTTGAAGGCTTCCAGTTTTCTTTGACCCGTCTCTTCTACCTTTGGCTGATTCTGACTATAAAGCATGAAAGGAAAACGTGCTGCAGGTTCAGTGATGTATGTGGGCGTTTTGAATCCGACAGAAATTCCCTAACTTTAATTGGATTCCTGCGCACCAAAGAGCATGCAGTTGGTTGATGAAATTCTGCACCTAAAGTGATGGGAGATCTTTTCTGGGAAACATCCAGCAAGCAGGAAGAGATTTTTCAGCATTTGACCTGGTGATTGCCTGCCAGCCAGAGTCGATCAGTGAAAAAGAGTCTGATGTTGAGCTCAGTCTGATTGATTGATTGATTGATGCGTCTCTTGGGTGTAACTTTTTTTTTTTTTTTTGCAACCTTCTAGGTCTGCAGTCCTGACCATGTCCTTAAAGAGGGCGTAGAATAACCAAAAATCTGATGTTTTGAGGCAATTTGACATGTAGTGGTGGGCGTTATAAATTTAAATTATCATCACAATGTTTTGTGGCATTTACTGTGATAAAAAGTGACAAAACACCAAACCCATCTTAAAATGTTTTCCTCCAGGACAGCAGCTGCTTAACAAGTGTCATTTTTCATCATATTTGCAACCAGTAATTACATCTAGTCATATGTTTGATTATACTAATATTTATTGACACTGACATGGAATGAAGAGTGGATGAAATAGTCTAAAAAAAGATTAATTTTCCAGCTGAGTGTTATAGTTGAGTTTCCATCACAAATGTGTGCAAATCTTTGACACAATTTTGCAGTTTATTTAATGTTTCCATGAAATAAAAAGTGCAATTGAAATCACACGTAAATCAGTTTGTTCACAAAATAAGTCATTAAAAATCTTGACAGATGGAAACAATTACATGAGATATATTCATACTTCAGCAACAATACTAGCGCACATCAGAGGACACTCCGGCGTCTTGCCGAGGCATTGGCGCGACAAAACCGTTATACGTGTTGAACTTTGAAAACTGTCGTCAAAGATTTTACAGAAGATCGATTCATTCAACAATTTCAAATGACAAACTCAACTTTTGATGAGCAATGTGACACTGTCAGACCTCTGAGAGAGAACTAGCTGCACATTGTCGCAAGTATGCGCCTTAAATGATGTAATACAAAAAAGCCTTTTCCATTGCAGTTTTGCTAAATATTCAAATTTTGATGCGGCTGAAAAATGACCTCATCCTAATGCGGAAACTATATAATAAAATCAAGAGCTTCCGTTCAGCAAATTCATTTTTGTTGTTCTAAATTTTTGGTGAGTGCGACTGCAGCTTAAAATGTTGTTGTATATCAGATTTTTTTAGTGGCATACATTGCCATTCTCTGCCATTCACAGAGCTGTGCAGATGGTGCTGCACATCTCTGTGTGCTGCTGTCGGTGCTGAAACACTGAATCTAGAAAGACTCTTCAGGACAAGTATCCAAAATTTTCTCCATCCGAGCTTCCTGTATATAAAAACCCAATGTTTTGTGAATTGAGTAAAAAAACAAAAAGCAACTTCAGGCACCCAGGAAATAGAAAGCTGATCCGATTTACACAGACCATGAAATGTGCACCTAATGCATGCAATTTATTTACGACTGATTAGTGTCACCGCTTTCTCTCTCTTTTTTTTTTTTTTTTTACGTGTGCTGGTTTTAGTTGGCTTGAAATGGGCAGAGAGGGAAATGAGGGCCAAATTGATTCTGAACGAGATGCACTGGCTGGTTAATGAATGCGGTTAATTGACTGTGGAAGGGGGAGCCGTAACAGTGAGGCGTTTAAGAGCAGGATGATCAAGCCAGCTCTTCGGTGATTACGTCACTGATTTTTATTGATTCCAATCTTGGTGCCATTTTATCAACATTACTGTAAGCAGAAGGGAAATATGACCGTGGGAGCCATAATGGCCCCATCAGAGGCGTTCCGATGGCTTGACACCCTTGTAAAGTGATTAACCTCTTTGTTGGGGATTTTGAAGGGTCCCTTTGGGGTTCACATTGCCCATCAGTCCCTCCGGATGGTGAACTGAGATCTGCGTGTGATGCTTGGCGGTAAATAAACTTTACAAACAGCAACGGTGCTGTCGAGAAAACTCTTTCTTCTCAGGGTTCTACTTTTCTCCCCCGCCCTTCTCCTTTCAGGCGAGGATAGAAGCGTCTTTCAAAAGATTGTAGTTCTCACTTCACATGAAATGAGTTGTACAGCTCCCAGCCGCAGTGACAAAGAGATCCACTGGCTCTGTTCTTAGGCACATGTACGCCCACTCACGCACAGACAGCTTGTACAAACAGTGAGTGAGGCGTCTCCCTTGGTACTGGGAAAGGCTCTCCAGGAACTGCCGCCTCCACACATACGCACGGCTCCTCCTCAGATCATTCACACCTCAATGTGGAGATTTGTGGATGTCTGCGTTTCAGACTATCCTCTGGAGCCGCAGAGCACCCCTCCACCCCGCAGTCCTGCAAAATCCACGTCCTCTTTGTTCTTTGTTTGTTTGCTGGTGACTGCATTTATTCCTTTTGGATCCTCCTATAGTATCGGCTCCGGGTGCGTTCAGCTGCTCACCCCCTCATTCCTGCTCTCACATTCTCCACCTTTTCTTGCTGCAGTTCAATAAGCAAGCAAACAAACCCATTTCCTCTTGACAGCCTGCTTGGTTGCGGTGATTTGCTGTGCTTGTCAGGTCGAATATTGAGCGACATTGTGGCCCCTGTCAACAAAAGGAAGGCCCCGGAAGCCAGAGGGGCAGTGCTATTTGTGTGAGGGGGCGGATTACAACCTCCTCACTTCCTCCTTCCCGCAACTCACACAAGCGGTATTGTCTCATGTTCCATCCAGCAAACTGATTCTAGGACTGAAAGCTTAGTCCTTGCCATGTTTTACTAAAACTTGAAGGGCAATGGCAAGAAATCAGCTGGCGATTCCTAAGTTGATCATTCAGGTAGAAACTTGAAGATTCAATCACTTTTCTGATCACGTTAAGCACTATCAACTCAGCACTATGTAATATTGTTTGTGTGGTCGCCATCATCAAGGAAAAGATGAGTTGGTTAGCCAGATTCATCAGTGAGGTGTTTAAAATTACTGCAATTATAGAAGAAGAATGATCACACTGAAACTGTTGCACCAACAGTTGCATCAATAAAGTAATTTCCATATCTGACATTGGAAAATTTCTTTGATTACTTTTTTGCCCAGATGTGCCTAATGTTGCAAATTTGAATCATACCTAAATTACATCAAAATCTAAAAGAGAATCCAGACAGGAAGGGCTTTGTGTCCAGGAAGTCTGGCTAAAGTATTTTCAGTGCAGTTTTTATATCTTAAACAGAATCACCTTAACTCTGTAATCTTTAATTGTGGACAGGAAATGTTATGTTGGCAGGGTTAGGGTTAGGACTGAGAGACAAGATTGAACCAAAATTCTGATCTCTAAACACTCAGTTTGGTAAAAATAGTTCATGCACATGGCATTTTTTACATCCATCATCTTCCAACCTTTTCCTCAGTCACATTTCCCTCATCCGTTACACAACGACCAACAGCATTTTCTTGATTAAGCTTCTGATCAGGAAGAAAAACATCAAGCACCACCTGTGGAGGTGTTCACAAGGTGACATTGTTTTCACCATGATTTACGTGGAAACGTCAACATAATGCTTCTGTTTTCTTTCTTTTGGGGCTGTGGGGGGTTATTTTTATATCACCATCTCACGTCTGTATCAACTCGTGCTCTGAATTTGTTTGCTTTAGTTAGTTCCCTGTCCGAATGCCTGTGTTTGGATTCCCGGCGCGGCCTCGCAGTCGGACGTGGTGTTGTCAAAGAGATGCTTCCAGCTGTGGAAAGACTAAGAACCCTCCCAGGTGAAAAGATGGCATTTTTAAAAGGAGATGGCGAAAGCAAAGAGAGGCCACCGTCCTGATTAGGTACCGCTGAGAGGCGGTTGACTATTGCAATCAGCGGCGCAGCGGGTGCCTCGGACCTCGCCGACACAGGTAGAGACAGCAGCGCATGCGCAACACAATTTGCTCTCAGACATGATACTTTTGGACTCTGAAATTAGGCTTGTGTGCCACACACACACTGTCTGTTATACACCCCGGGTAATGAGATGCAAATAATCATGCATGGGGAATTGAGGGGGCCCCCAGGAGAGGATGCAGGGGGAAGGGATGTGACACATGTGTTTGCATGGTTGGGCATTCTTAGTTAAACCAAGCAGACAAGCAGATTTCACGGCGGGGAGCAACACGGTGTGTCAAAGGAGTCATGCCAAAATGGGATCCCACCCCACTGTGCTGGAGAAAAAATAAGATGCAGGGTGGCGTTGTTGTGAATCTTCAGCTGCCAACAGCGGTAGCTTTAGCTAGCTTTTGTCTGTAAGGGCAGACAAAAGCTAGCACATCCAGGCACCACCAGGTGGTTCACAGCACAACAGAAATTGTTGGAAGCATTGGCATAAAAATGTTTTGTGCAATTTGACCCAGGTACCAATTGAATGTCTCAAGTGAAGTCTTTCTTGGTCTCCATTTTGGATTTTAGGAGCCAAAAGCTGGATAATGTCTACGGCGGGCTGAATGGTGGAAGAAAGAATGGAGGAATTGAAGTTTTGAGGGTTATTTGGGATTGGTCCTCCTAATTGAGACACAATTGAACTGAGAGAACACCGATCATGCTTTTCCTGGCTGATACAGATTTCTAGGGTTTGACCTGCGGATTGATGCCTTTTTTCTAAGAACAGCAATGAATTGTCCTTAGACGAAGCCTTTTAAAATTTTAAATTAAAGCTAAGTTAAAATTTAGCTTACAGGTTATGTGTTAGAGCCAATAGATTTTAGAAATTTGTCAATTTTCTGTTGACAGATAACAGAAAATTAAAGGAACTACAAATTAGGATAATTTTTGCATCTAACTTTTGTACACTCCATCTATCAGAGTTCTACTGCATATTGAAGTTTTATTAATGTTATTAACCTTTATGTCACCAGAATATCTCTTTTGTTGGAGAGTCCTGGCCTGTTTGATGCAGAAATGGGCATCTGAATAGGTAGAAATTGCAATTGATGCTGCAATTAATGCAGCAAATCAAGATTTTTTTTCAACATATCAGAATATCCATCACTGCGAATAATTTTGCTTTTACCCATGTTTTAGTCACGTTATTCTGGTGCCTCTAACCTGGTGGTCACCAGTGGTACTGCAGTTCATGGCATTCTTAAATTTTTACATTAAAAATAGGAGATAGAATAATCCAAATCAATAGTGAAACAGATGGGATGTACATGGGAATTTGGATTACATGATTTTAGCAGCCTATGCTTTTCTGTCTTTTTTTTTTTCTTTTGCTGAAAACTCCCACCAGTGTCAGGGCTCACACACAGACGCTCCAGTCTCTTGGCTATCATGGCTTACAACTTAGCTTCTCCCAGACAGTGGCTGTAAATGGTGCGACGGGGCCTTTTGCTATCGGTGTCACCCCATCATGTTGCAAGCACAGAAGCTGGCAACGCAACGCTTTGGGATCTGTTGCAGCACCAGACCGCGCCTTCATGAGGATTCACCGTGGCATGCTGTTCCTACCCGGATCTCATCAAAGGCTCCAAAATGCCCCCTACCAGCTCGGCAGACATGTTGCCACCCTTTTGCTTATGAACCAGTGAACAGCTTTTTATGATTTAGTCTCTGTCCAGACGGACGATGAAAACACAGAAGCCCTGCTGGTTTTATTCTGTTGTAGATTTATTGATTTTGTGTGCTAGTTACGCCACATCTCTAAGCAGCCCTGCAAAATGTGAATGTTTTGACTTCTGTCTTAAATTATTTTAAAATCAATCTCCCAACATTAGCCTTGGTCTGTTTTAAAATCCCATTTCCTGTCTTAGCAATGGAATTCATAAAATTTATGTGCTCTTTTACCATTACAGCCGCCTTTCCATATTGACCTTGATATCAGTCAAATTTATGCACAGAAGATGTCACCGGCTACATGTGGTGAGGGGGGAAAATTGTCAGACCGCTCTTATATCTCGTAGGTAATTGAAAATTTAACACTTCAGCGTGGCTTTATTGCGCGGTCGTAAATCATGGAGTCATAAAGCTGCAGCCGAGGGTGGATTGTTATTCATTTTGCAGCCTTATTTGATAAAGACAAGACTTCAGCAGGTCTCGAGGGGCAAACGCTACTTGGGAGTTTGGTCATTTGTCCCAGTCGGAGAGCGGAGTCTGGGGGGGGGGATTGAATTTTTAAGGAGCTCAATCGCTGGTGATGAGAAATGTGCTCCTGATGCACTGAATGAAGTAGAGCTGTTCAATTGCTTGTGAAGACGATTTGAGTATAAGTAAGTTGCTTTGGAGCAACTTCATCTAAATGGAGACGTAAGGAGATTTGAATGAGGCAGGGTTGATGGTGCTGGTGTGAGTACTTCACAAACTGCTGATCTTTTGAGATGATCTTGTGCAATAATCTCTCAGGTTTAAAGATAAACAGAAAAAGTTGGAAAACGTCTTGTGTTGAATGAGTCGACCGGTTTAAGGCGACGGAAAGGAAACAGAAATTCAAGCCGCCGCTCTGTACAACGGTATACAGAACATCATCTCACCCACCATACATGCAGCAGAAGACGACCACTCTGTGAAAAGGTTGAGATCTTCTCAAACTGGTTTCTTTCACATGACAAAGAAGTCGGTGTGCTCTAGAAGCCTCCACAGTCAACAAATCTCAATCCAGCCAGAGCACCTTTAGGGTGCAGAGGTGACAAAATCAACAGCTACAATGATGCCATCGTGTCAATATTTTGGAAAATCTCTTTGGGATGTTTCAGACAGCTTGGGGAACTGTGGTACAAAAGAGTGAAGTCAATCCTAGGTTTGACTCGGTTCCAGCAAGGTGTGTCTAACAAAGTGACCAAATGAGTGTATTGACATTCTTGTGGAGATGATGGATCATCTTGATTGTATTTTTGTTGTCTGCTGAAGCATTCCTAACTCTCTCGTGTTTGCAGCGGGGTTTTGCTCGCACCTCTTTGTTACCTTTGGATGTTCGAAATGTCTCAAGTCATTATAGGTGTCTGTGGCTTTCTTGCGTGTATCGACTTGTTTACGAGGTGAAAAGTGAAAGACTTTGTGAGTGGGAAAGATTTACGCAGGCTCTATTCTAACCACCTCCCTCAAATTTATGGCGTTATGAGAGAGATCTTTCTGACAGGAAGACTGTAATTAAAGTTCAGAAAGAAAATCTCCTTCTCTTTTCTTGTTTTTAGCTGAAAAGTCTTCCATCTCCTTGTCACGCTGCTCTTCCCCATCACTCTGAAGGACATTTGTAGAAAGCTAAAACAAGATGTGATGTTTATGCAGAGAATCATGGTTTCTCCACTAATAACCGATTCACCCCCGGGGACCTGAACCTTGATGTAGCAACTCATATGATCACTATTTTGGTCACATACCATTACACATTATAGACAGAGATTGAGCCCTTTTGATTGATCTGCAATGATGGCCTGACTGCCTTTTATGTTTAAATTTGACAGGTAATCAATGTCTCCATCAATAACCTCTCTGTACAAAATAGCCCAAGGCTCCCGAACTACAGCTTTTAGGTCTTAGGGTTGAGAAATAAATCAATAATTCGGTCCTCAGATGCCCATTTATTTTCCCCTGAACTGACTTTGTTCATTTCCAATGAAGGCAACATGGTCTTCAAGTCCAGACTCCCTCACTAACATCAACATCACATCTAACTCTGATTAAAAACAACTTGGCACACATGTACCATCGTGTTAGGATTCCTAGACGAACTATATTATATTGTCCGTTAATCAATAAATCCATTCATCGAGGCATCTTGGAAATAAAAAAGTGTGTATTTGAATGCATAAAGACTCCAACTCCATCCAAAGATGAACAGTAGTGATGTGGTTTCATCATTGTACACGCGTTTCAAACAGCAGCGCTGACCACCTAGAGTACTGCCTTCCTCTAAGTATACGTCACGCCCTTACCCAAGGGGTTCCCCATCCTCTCTCCGCATCCTCTCTTTTGCTTTCATAAAGCTGGCGCCACAATTTTCGGCAGACAGTCTTCTTCCTGAACGACGTTACGGTTTCCATCCAGGCAGTATTAACAAATTGCCAGTCTTATTTTTATTGCAGTTATTTAGTAAAGAATTGAACAAATGTACGTGATTCCTCGCCGTGTCACATAAACATTCCTCGAAACTATTCATGTCTCTCGCAGATACAAAAACCGGATCCTGGAAGCGAACTAGTTGAAGGTACATATCAGAGTTGATGTCTCAGCGCACTTCGGCATAAACCACAGCAACAAACTTCTGACAAATTACATGACACTTTGCACAGAACGCTGTTAGAACAGTTCAATCTGGGCCTGGTGTCCGGTTCAGCAGGCCGGATGCCTCTCTGTGAACAAAATGATGCGATGTAGACGTGATGTGTCACGTCTACATCAAAGAGAGACGATTTTGGCACTTTGGATGAAGTATGTGGGGGCCTTAAGACCCTTTCAGAAGACCAGTTCAAGCTGGCACCTGGACAAGGTCTCCCTGCCTTGGAGTGTGTTATCTCAAGACTTATTTAATCTCCTTACTATTTCATAATATCACATTTAAAGTGACAAGCTTCTTCCAAATACTGTAATACTGAGGCTTTTTTTTTTTTTTTTTACCAGAATGTTTCTTTTGGAGATGGAAAAAGTAGAAGAATTACTAATGGTTAAAAGTCTTAGTCTGGTCTCAATCAAATAATTCCTTGTGACTCATTTGAGGAACGAGTATACCATATTATATCAATATATTTCACAAAATAGTTTTAATTATTGAATGAAAACTTCAGTAAACGTGAATTTGTGTCTTTTCCAAAAGAGGTCCATCAATCAGTTTTTACGTTTGGACATTCCCCGCAGAAACCACTGCAGTACAACCTCAGGCTTCTCTGTTCTGCTCCTGACTGGAGCAGAAATGTTGCAGTCGAAGCCCAGAAGGAGAGGAAACGGTTAAAAGCTGCTTTTGGGCTGAGCGTTTGGTTTGGCACGGTGGACCTGCAGAGCCAGTCGACTGAAACAGGACTAGCCCGGTGACTGAGCCCAGCTGGCCGGCTGCCAGGAGCTCCCCTTGCTGCAGACAATACCCACCTGTGTTAGGCCGAGGAGGGGGTTGGTGTAGTGAGTGAGTGAGTGACTGACTGACTGAAGGCGCACACACACACGCGCACACACACCGAGCCAGTTATTTTGCGCTCAAACAGGCAGGGTATGGCTCCTCCTCCTTCTTCATCCCCCCACTCTCCAGCCATCCACTCTCCAAACGCCTATCAACAGGCTCCAGCTCTTGTTTTGGCTCATCGTGTTGGACCTTGGTGTTTGAAGGCAAACTCCGAGATGAAATTCAAAACGGAGTAGTTTAGAAGCAGACAGAAGGACCATCGGTGGCGCATGTACTGAGGACACCTCCTGTCGGAGCCGTGCTGCCTCTCCACAAACGTGCCGCAGGCTTGGAGGGTGAAGGGAGGGAGTCGAGGGGGTCCCCGGGGGCCTTTACTCTCTGGTTACTGCAAAGAGGCTGCCACTGCCAGAATGTTTCTATGGCAACCCTATTTGATTCCTACAACAATGCGAGCGCGCCGCTCCCCCTCCGCCAGTCCTCCTCCTCCTCCCTTTGAGCTCCACATTCACATGCACACACAGTTGTGCAAACTTCCCGGCGAGGCCTGTGTGATCGTCCGATTACATCGGGGATCATGATTTTTAAAAGAGGCTGGCGAGGCCCGTGTGGATTAGAGCAGATTCACATGAAATTAAAATGCTGCTTCCCAAATGATTTAAATCTCATAATTACACCACCATCAATCCAGAACCCCATTATGAAGATAATCAGATAAATGCGGTATGGAGGAAAAAAAAAAAGAAAGAAAGATACAGAGAACATTTGTGCTTAAATACTGGAACCATCAGAAATGAAATGTCTCGATGGAATCTGTGAAGATTTTCCATAGGTGAATTTCACCTAAACTAAGTATAGGCATATATATTTATACAGTATGTGTACAATTATTAGGCAAGTGAGTAGAAAATATTGAGCAATACTTTCAAACTACAAGCTTTATAAACTTGAGTACCTAATCATTTTAAGCTTAGCAGCTGATGTGTATCTGTGTAATAAGGGAGCAAGATGCGGCCTAAAAACGTCAACATCAAGATGTCGATAATTATTAGGTAGTTTTGTTTTCTTTTGGCAAAATGTGCCAAAGCAAAGATTCAACTGACCCTTAAAAGTCAAGAATGACCAAAAGGTCTCTTTGAGGAATGTAGCTCTCTTGAATTTTCTAAGATATTGGGGTGTGATCACAGAACCATCAACCATTTTTGTTGCTAATAACAGAGTCTCAAGGAACCTGCAATGAAAAGAGATGAAAACTAGCATTAATTTTCCTTGCTGCTAATTGGGTGTACCTCGCAAGAGGAGATAAGGAAGACTGGCATGAGCTTCTGCTGCAGTAATAAGATTGTTTCCATTTTGCATATGAAGGCATATTAAAGTACATTTGGTGCCTCACTTATTAAATAAGCAGCTATCATTATTTATAGAGAAGATCTGAGGTATTCTGTGACTTTAGCTCTTCGCAGGCGGCTTTGGTCCCTATCTTTTGCGAATACAGAGAGTCGATTGTACTTTTGAATCATGTCTCAGGCATATGTTCTTGTTGAATTTATCCTAGATGGTTGGAGAAAAAAAAAATCAAGCCACACATGTATGCTTTCAGAATCATTTGTTCATCTCTCACCTTCCTTTTGTATTGGAAGTGAATTGTTGGATGCCTCATAAGCCTCTGACAAGTTCAGATCATTGCAGAGCAGTTCTGCTTTAAAAAAAAAAAAATTCCAAAATGGGTGGCAAAAAGCAACAGCTGTCCAAGGAAGACTTAGAAATCATTTAAACTTTTTAAGGAATCAAGGTCAGTTGAACAGGATTACAACTTAAATGCTTGGAAACACTTTTAACAGTGCAAAATGTATTAAAATGCCATTTACATTAAATATACATAGTTGCGAAATTATGCACTCTACAAAGAACTATGGCTTATTGCAAAGTAACAAAGGCAACTTTCAGGTAACTGTTTGATAACCTTGAATCAGTGGGAAGCATTTTATTGACAGCTTGATACAACATCCTTGTAGATAAACAGTTTTGTGTCCTCGTATTTCAGTTCTGCTGCGTTTCCTTTTCATCTGCAGCCAAAGGAATATTTTTAGCTCTTCTTTGGTGGTGCTGATGGAAGAGAAACTCGTACCAAGCCCCTGAACAGATGCAATAGTAATAATATTGCTAGCATTGGATTAGCCCGGTAAGAATCTCAGAAAAAGAAAGCATCTTTTCATACGCCTGCTGTAGCTCACTGTACCAGTCATTCCACTCGCAGCATAAATGTTTATGGCTAATGCAGCTGGTGGAGGCATAACAAGATGTCTGTATTTGGGGAAGGTTATGTTCTCAGTTTGAGTGCATCCCCAGAGGAATGAACATGGCGCGGAAAAAAAACCAAAAAAAAAACTTTGAGTTTTCTTTTGCAGGATATGAAGTCTGTGTGGTTATTTCATTTTTTTATTATCATTATTGAATATACTGTCTGCTTGCTCTGACGTCTGTTTGGAAATAAGCTGTGATTTGCATTTTTTCCTCACTGGAGGAAATAAAAGATTTTACATAGTTGAGCACAAACTGCTTTAAACCAAATTTGAGTGTTTTCCAGGTTCAGCTGATGAGGCGGTATTTGAGCTGTCTAAATCCCTACCAGGTGTTCAAACTGATTTGCATGACTTGTTGGCTAACTACTCAAGTCGTGCCACTTCAGATGTTTGTGCCCCTCACGAGCTGATGAGGCATATTTCTCAACTGTTTGTTTTTCAGAAAACCGAGCAAAACCGGTCAATGACTGGCCAATAAAAACAAACGCCTAATCTTTTACTGTGTTGCGCCGTCAGTTACACTCTTCTGTTGCTGAGAGAAACATACAGACAATTTGCTGATTTCAGTGTCAATGAGGTGAGTACAGGCTGTAGGACAATGAGAGAGAGCAAGACTTTCAGCTCGATAACAAGAAAGTTGAAGTTGTTGAATATGCTGTTTTTATTCAATTTTAGCAGCACTTTGAAAATTAGAGTGTAGGGCACGGACCTAATCTTAAACGTACACATCAAAGCAGCTGCTTTTAAAATGCTAGATGCTAAACTATCTTTTTTTGCAACTTCTTTCATAGATCAGCATTATTTTGTATTATTTGTGTAAAAAAACTAATTGGTTGAACTAGAGATACACAACATATCAGCATCTACATTGAAATCGATCAATGTTGGCAATTATTTTTTACCTATTGGTGTCAGTCTGATAAGTGAAACTGGACTGAATGTTCTGTACACAACTGTCTATAGTTATATACAGTGTTTATATAAACTGTGAAACTGTAGAGAAATACATTTATGATGTATATAATAATGGTAAATATCGTTTATCGGCCATAACATCAGTTTTAATATCAGATATCGATATCGACCCAAATCTTTATATTGGTTTATCCCTAGATTGTTAAATAATGTTTTTTAATCTCATTAAAATACAAATACTAAAAGAGAAATCAGAATCAGTCAAAATGGATACTGGTCTGCCTCACAATCTCAAGTGCAGAGATCAGTAATTTGCCACAAGAAGAATTTTCACAGAGAAGAGTCACAGAAGAAATCCATACATTGTTGTAAAAGACCCCACCGCCATATGTCACCAACACGTCGTATGTCGGGCCCAGTGCCTAGCTCTGCGGTGTCGACAGGAAGCACCATATTGGCCCCCAAGGACAGCGAGATCATTGGCTGGGCCCCCAACGTTCGGACACATGGTCCTGGACTCTCGTCGTGGTTCTTTGTCCTCCTGCTGTTATGACAAACTGCACGCCTCCGACAGCTCGTTTCAACATTTTTAATATGATGTCTCCCATCTGAAATAGTATCTTCCAAGACACGCACACACAAAAAAAAAAACACCTGCTTTTTGTCAAGACATTGAAGTCAACCAGGGAGCTTACAGACAGGTTAATTTTCCTAATGGCAGCCGAATGAAAGAGCGTTTTGTCGCTTCTCCTCTCGACTGAAGCCAGCAAGTATCGTCCATGTCCTGGCTATTGCTTGATGGCCCTTGCTGGCCGAATTGGGTCCCCTTTAATATGATTATGGCGGATTACGCCGTTGTCTGCACATCAAAGGAGCCAGGACCAATTATCACCCCTGCCTTCCAATGAGACAGACGCTCCTTCAACCCCCCTTCCATGTCCCCTTAAAAAAAAAAAATAAAAAAAAAAAAAAACATGAAAAGAAAGGAAGAGCTGAGCCCTGGCCCCTCGTAACACTCCAGGAGCTCGGCGCTAATGGATGGCTTCATCATTCATTCTGGCCTTTCATGTACAGTATGAGGCTATGATGATGCACAGTTGCTGGTGCGTTAGCTACTCCCTGAAATAGATAGAGCATCAGAGCTAATTATTTCTGTCCCAAGGGCAAACAGATTCATATGATGGAATATGTGGTGTGTTTTCAGGCAGTCAGACAGAGCTAAAGGCCTGGGGGGCATTCACACCAGCATTGTTCAGACCGCTTCAATCCGACTGGTTCGTCTTGATTTGGTTCATTTGGGGAGGTGTGAAACCTAAAAAGCGAACTCTGGCTATAAACCTAGGCCTTGGCCAGATTAAAGGGAACTCTGGTGCATCTGTGGATACAAGTGGACCAGAGACTCGTTTAAAAGTAGAAAACTGACCAAAAGCAAGGTAAACTAGCGCTGGTGGGAGAACTGACTTGTTGTCTTTTACCAAAGACAAAAGAGAAATCCTACAGGCGCTAAAATCACCACTCCATTTCTCATGTCTTCTTCTGAGCGTTTTGTGTCATTTCCTTCAGTAGTCCTTGGTACAGCGCCACCACAGGCGAGGGGCGGAACAGGTTTCTCATGTAGTTCGGATCGTTTCACACTACGCTATATGGAAGTGAACTGCAGGAGCTGAAAATGTAACAAAATATTGCAATTTTGGTCCCCAATCCAAGAGTTTACCAGACTATAAGGTGTGAAAACGCCCTTAAACACATTTTATGCCTTTTGGTGATGTTTCGATGATGTTTGTCTACTTAACTTTTTTGTTTTTTTGTTTGTTTTTGCTGCATTTGAGCTGTTTTGCGCTGATTTAGATGGTACAAAGAAAGGCTTTTCTTCCTTCTTGGTCTCCATTACTATAATCCCCCCTACAGAAAGGGTCCTCCATTACCCTTTTGTGCCATCTGAGCTCATGACAAGAAATCAAACGGATAAAAGTAGGCCCCTTGCACATCTAGCTATACTTGCATGCAAAACACACACACACGCATATACACAGCTCTTTGCTAAATTACTCTCATAGTTTTTACTTTTCTCCAATGTGCCAGGGCCTGAGCGCTGGAACAAAGGAGCCCATTGGACGCCCACCACCCATCAAAGGTGGAACTGGAGTCTGCCCAGAGTCCTGTCAGGAGTCAAATGAAGCCATTAAAAATCCTCCGGCTCCAAAAGCTCTGACACTCACTTATTTCTTTGTGTGCAGCACGGAGCTCTCGTCTGAAGAAAAGTGTAAATCTTGTCTCAACTCAAAGACGCCTCTTTAAGATCGCGCCGCTGATTTATACGTGCCGCACGCCCTGTAACGACCTCAATTTCACCCCAGCGGTCTTGCCCTTTTTTTCTTTTTTTCTTATTTGGAAAAAATACAAGACGCAGCACCCTGTGTGAGAGATTTATTTAGTAGGACATGAACGCACCTTATGGGAAAAGTGGGGACTTTAGCAGTGCTATATTTCCCTTGTAGCTCTTAATTGTCTCCCAAAAAAAGAAAAAAGAAATCCCTTTCATGTTTTTTTTTTTTTTTATGTGTTTAATTTTTAAAATGTTCTTTTTTTCCCAACACAAACCTGCGTCAGAGAGCGCAGCCATCACCTCCCTGTGATGATTGTGTTCTGTGTCGGGAGCCAATTCCAGCGACCGCAGAGCCAGTCGTATCGCCACAGCGCAGCTGGCCTCGCCTCGTGCGCGTCCCCTGCAGAAACGCCGTTTAATCACAGAGTGCGCCTCGCCAGGCACCGCCTAGAAAATTTCCAATCCAGTGAATTTACGCCTGCGTTGTGTTTTATATAAATGACTGCCACGTTCGTGCGTGTTTGTATATTAAACGCCTGGGGTGTACAAGGAAAATCCACAGTGGGCCACGTCAGTGGAGTTGACACGACCAGAGCCGATTAGCAGGTGAGCATTCAATCATGGGCATGTAAACAAGTATTGAGGTGGCCTTACTCTGTACATGCAACCGCCCTGCCTTCTGGTTAACCTGCAGCTTACAAGGACCACATTAATAATTTAGCGAAACATAAAGACATGATGGAGCGGACAAGAGAGGCTAAAGGGGAAACACACATATTGGGAGCAGTTATTAAATATGAAAAGTATAGTTTTTGCTTCGCCTGCGCCGCCAGATGCCTTTTTCAAGCCAGTTGTTGGGTGTTTAGCTGTATTCTGAATGAGAAAACTGTTCATCTTCATCTCTAAGAAGTTTTTATAACATTTATTCGATGATCTTTATTGCCATCAGAAATGCAATCCAACAACACAGGCTCCCTTTTCAGGTATGAAAATCGAGTTTAATTTCAAAAGTACAATAGTAACCATCCCCCGCCAAATCCTAGCAAGCTGTTGTCGCTGCCTGAACGAACACCCAAACATGCCAGCTCTGAAACTGTAGTTCCCCCCCGAGCAGCTTCTTGGCTTCATTCTCAAACACTTCACTGATGCAGCAGGAAGACACTGAAGAGCTTTGTTACTACGACCTCCAAGTGCTTAGAAATGGTGTGTTTGTTTTGCGTTTCCAAGCAGCTGGTCTCGGAAAGTCGTCCAATTCCAGTTACCAGCAGATTAATCTGCAGCATCTTGAAATGTCCTTTTATTTTTTCAGCTAATCTGCTCAGCTGAAATCTCCTTACCCCCTGCACACGTCCACAACTACAAGACGGGCTTAAAAATTTATAGTGTGATGCCCCACACGGGACCTCATAGTTGGGGCCAAAGTCGGGGTTTCTGCTCCGACTTTGGTGGGGGGTTTTGTGTGCACCCCCCACCAAGGCTGGGGGGTGCACACAAAACCCCTCATGGGGTTAGTGGCGTAAACACTGCGTAAATCATTACCGCTCATCAGCTGCTGACACTCAGCCACTTATTTCCTCAGCTGCTGAGACGCGGCTACAGAGCCGCACTCCGCTAAAAGAGACATACCTCGTTAAGAACGAGGACAGGAAGGAGGAGATCATCGCGAAACGCCAGTTGTTTAGAGAGCAACGGGTCTTAATTTGTCTGCGGCGCCTCGGGCACGATGTGCTCTATTCATCATAACTTCAAAGTCTGATCTCAGACAAATTGTGTGCATTTTTCATTTGGCAGAAGACCGTCGGGGGCGAGCCGCGACGTCGCAGAGAAAGTGTTGCTTCAGCAATCCGCCGCCCTCTGTCTAACGCGTAACCCTGAATTATTTATGACTGCTATATCATGTGAAGCGCTATGTAGCATATTAAATACATAATCTCCTCATCTTTTATTGATGGTCTTTTGATACCGGCCGCACTGATAATAATATTAGTAATGGGGCTTAATAAACGGTGCAGCATGCAGAGTCGATGGTGATGAAACTTCCTCAATGCCGTGCCGGTCATTTCGGTTCTGGCAGAAGCGACGGCGGTGGAAGTTTTTTTTTTTTTTGATGTCTAGGCCTGTCACGGTAAAAAACTTTGACGATAAATTGTCCCAGAAGTTATTACGATAATGCGATAATATTGTTGTTTTTGAGGCCATTTTCAAGTAATAAAGTGGTAATGGCATAGTAACGCAAGAACGCGCTCTCAAAGATCAATAAACTTTAAATTCTAATGAAGATTTAACACTGAAGCTAGATGGACGACATTTTAAATATCCAAAATAACAACAAAATAAACCCCACACACAATGAACAAATACAATTAATTATGAAGTTTCTGCAAACAGTTATCTTTCAGAAAAAAAAAAGACTACAGCACCAGACTGCAGACTTTTATCATCCGGTTTTGAGTAGAAAGAAAGAGGAAGAAAAAAAGAAGCTAAATTGTGCAAATTGGAATAATTGAGCTCCTTTTAATTTATCATGCAATTAATTGATTTATTGCTTATTGCGACAGGCCTAGTTGCCTCCGTGTGCAGTAAACATTTGCACCAGGCGCTCAGCGGCTGACGGTTTACACGCCTCAGCCGAGAGATAAGAGGGAATTTCATCTTCGCTCTGATCAAATCTGCCAAAGGACAAGTTTGTGTCAAGTGGTCTCTGCTTCCGGTGTTTTTATTGTGAAAGCTGCGGATGGATGTGGACAGGCGAGGAGGAAAGAAGCGGCGCGGCTCCGTTTGACGGGCTTCATCTCCCGCACGAGCATGCGACCGCACGCCGCTCAACGGAGCCGCGATACAGGCCATCAGCATGCAGGAAATGGGATTCATCCACCTCTGACGCAACAAAAGGACTGAGATGTCGCTGCCGCTGCTCTCCGATAGGACTCCTTTTGTGAGCCTCGCCGCCCTCTTCCCCCACCAGTCCCCACCAAATTGATTCTGATTATATGGTGTAATTACAGCAGACAAATGAGCTGCTGCTTAGGAGGTCTTCCATCCTGTTATTTTCATTAAGAAGACCTAAAACACAAACAAACGGGTCGGCTCAAACCGGGGTGCTGATGTTAGACTGGAAATGCATCTTAATCTGCCAAAGCTGGAGTCTTTACCTCATTGCTGGGGGAAAAAAAACAAGCTACTGAACTCCTAAACATGTGGAAGTATGTGAAAATGTCTTCCTGTCCCCCAAGATAAATTATGAGCCAATACCTTTGAATGGTTCAGCATTTTTTAATTACTACTGGAGGAAACCACAAAGAAGACAACGGGAAGTGGTTGGAGGATGGTGGTTTGCTTTTGTTTTTTGTTTGTTTCAGGCAATGTGGCTCCACCAGAACTCTGGAGCATTCAACAGTTCCTAAAATTTATTCGAACGTCTTCAATCCAGAGGTCTTCTGTAAAATTCCTGACTACAATATCACCAGAACTCTGCATACAGTTGCTCCAACGCCTGAATAAGACACCAACTCTTCTGAATATAATGTTTTCATCTGTCGCTGCCACAATTTTTATTGACTTACCACATAAACACGCATTATTTTAACTTCATTTCTTATTTAATGGGAACATCGCAATTTCAAATTTGTGATGTTTTTATTGGAGGATATGGCCAAAGATTTGGGCACATTTACAATGGAAATTCAGCTCGTGTACATTTGTATGGTAAGTAGCTCAAAGTTTTCCCAGGACCCTTTAAATGTTTTCTGATCCAGGACAGGTAAAAGATTGAGAGCTCAACTGGATAAAACTGAGTTTCAGGTGTGCTGTGATCTCTTCTGCCATGCTGTTTTCTGCTGTGATCGGTTTTGCTCTCACAATTGTCCCGACATTTTCTGCCGCGTCTGAAAGAGGAGCAGACATGCCACAATAGAAAAAGATTCTTAGACCTTTTGTTTGTTTCCCAGACTTCAGATTTAATTGCTTCACTGATTTTTAAAAAAATGCACAAACCTTGATAAGTTGTATTGGGGAAAAAAACTAATTTATCTAAGATGCACCTGCTGACTGAAACCAAATTGTCAGATTTATTTTTCTTCCTCAAACTGTCTGGCCCTGTTCAGCAGCCAACCACTACATTCTAATACATTTTTCGTGAACAAGCATTGGGCGCCATCTTTTTGATAAATATGCAACACGTGTTCCACGGCGTTGTCACCAAAAGTTGACGCTGAGCGAAGACTCCCTGCTGCGATTGAGTCTTGCTGGGTTTTTGTAGCTGCTGGGAAACAAGCCCTCCTTTTCATTCCGCTCTGATCCGAGGCAGACTGATTGAGGCCACGGAGCCGTAATTTTCTTTGTAAACAAATAAGTTTCTTTGTTCTCGTCTGCGACACGTTCGCGGCGAGACGTTCGTGCCGCCGCCGCCTCCCGTAGCTTTTTATTTTCCCCGTATTCGGACCGACCAAACACAAAAGAAGAATAAAAAAGAACAGTTGTCCGCCTTGTTGCCTCTTCCTCCGCACCTGTAATGTGATCCACATTAGCATCCACAACAGCCTGGGAAGCTCCTGCTGTCTGGGCAGAGAGGACTGAGCGCAGAGATAAGCTCACTCTGTAATGTTTGTTCAGCCTCCGTTGGGCAGAGGGATGGGGGGGAAGAAAGGCCCTTCAGGGCTGGAGTGTGAAATTGGTAGCAAAACAGGTCATAAGCATGTATTATTCAGAAACTCAGTGGCTGTGACCGGCACTGTTGTGGCGATGTGATGGCGTCCCGATGGTTAATATTTATGTTACACTTCACCTCGCATTGTGCCACTGCTGCCACAGCATCCTCCTGCGCCTTTTGTTGTAGCACACCCTCGGAGACTGGCAGCGGTGTTGCAGACTGGGGTGGAGAGCAAAGGAGGAAAAAGGAGCTGGTAGCAAAGGAACAAAGGTGCAAACAAAGAGATGTAGGTGTTTAATTCAACAATTTGTCTCAGAATTATTGATCAAAGAAATTCCATGCAATCCCAAAATGGTTCCCTTAAAGTCTTAGATAACTGGATGTCTTTTAAAGTTCATGTCTAGGGGAAATTAAACAGAATATCTCTAGAGAAACGATTCGTACCAACAATTCTGGTAATTTCATCGTCTACATTGATATTTTGGAGTTGTGGTATTGCTGCCAGTAGAGGTGTAGCGATACGTTAAGCTTATGAGACGATGCGATATTTTTGGTTTCGAAGACGAAGTTTAAGCAGTATATTTCAGAGAACTAGGCCTCTGTTTACGGTTATAGTTTCATAAACCACAAAGTGCATTCCTGGTAATTAGTGTAGCACATAGTGGATCCCTGACATTTGTGATACCCGGGAGTCACTAAAATCTGTGACTTGAGAGCCCCTGTAAACACACCAATAGCTGCCAATTTCAATGGTTCAAATAATAGATATTATTTTAAAGGCATTAAAACACAGCGAAAACTGTCTTAGCTTTACCACAGAAGCTAATATTTTTTGGTCCAATCTCTGCTTTTGGTGATACAGCCAATCACCGCGAAGGAAAATTATTGCTGCTTCTGGATTGGATGATTTGCAAACAATGGCCAATGGCGCGTCAGGTAGCATTACGCCTTGGTCTCCCGTTTCCCCAAGTTGCGTTTTCTGTCAAATATTTTAGATATTCAGTACAAAAAATCAGCAAAATTGCGGATTTTCCGCTCATAATTTGAAGTTAGGTTGCATGGATAAATTTAGGAATGCTAATCTGCAGCGGTCCACTATAACCCAGTTTGGTTTGACCTGTATTTACACATTAGCTTGGGAAAATTTTGACGACTTTCTGGTTGAATACACGAACAACAAATTAGATTTTTAAAAGTTCTTTGGTTTACTCCCGATAAAAAAATAAATAAACCCGCTGGCGCCAGTTTGAGATTGCATACGTAGGTGTAAATTGAGAACAATCACTGAATATTTCTGCCTCGGTGAATTGTGGGACGGCTGCATCTCGTTTCATAGCCGACTTTAGTGTAGCGTAACCTGTTTGAAGAGAGATAAAAAGGAGCTACTGAAGCACCGTCAATTGGAGAATTGAACCAGCTCTTATCATGGCAACAGAGATACTTCCAGGTCGCTTCACTCGATAAGAAACCTTTCTAAGCAATAAACTCTATTCAGCTGTAACCTTCATGCTGTGTGTGATTTTCTAGCTTCTTCTAATGTATAAACTCCTTTGCTGCTGCTATATCTTCCCCCTGTTGATGGACGGTGATTTCCACACCTTTGAAATGCTTCCCTTTGTAGCACTCTTTTTACTGTTTCTTTGCCTCATACTTTCATTCCTCCAACTGCTTCAACATTTCGACATTATACACTACTATAATATCATACTTTTAAAGCATCATTATTTCATGCATGCAATAAAAAAAATATTGCAGCTAGTGCAGGAAGGCTGAAGAGTTTCCCCGAGATTTATTGAAATTCCCATGGTATCCCAGCAGGCCACAGTAACTTTACTGTGTTAAAATGGAAATTTGGTCTAAGCATGACAATTAATTGCCTACTGATAACCAGATATTCAGGAAAAATAATAACAAAGTAGACAAAAAGATAAGTGGCCTCTTAACAAATTGTCTAGGACATTTTTTTGTGTATTTGTTTTCACACATTCCAGATACGCACAAAAAGGTTAGCACTGACTTTATGAACGATTATGAACCTTTATAAACAGTTTGAAATAATGTTAAAGTATTTCAGTTTGCGTATTGATGAGAGGATCATCTGAGGTGAAACGGTGAAGAGCAGCTTTCATTGAGTGTTCGTAGGTACTGGTGGACCAGGCGTAGAGTTAGAGTTGGTTTACAGTGAGTTTTTAGTTTTGCATGCATGTTTCTTTTGATTGGAAGTATTATAACGTTTTCTGTCCTAACTTGAATCTGATGGAGACTCTGTGAATGGAGGTAAAGATTAGGATGATGGCAAGAAGGGATTCCCCACCTCAAAGACTTGGAGCTCATCGCAAAATAAATCAACAAAATACCAGTGGAAACCTACAAAACAGTGGGCGACAGTTCTGAAAAAGCTTGGAGTTGCTTTTATGCCAACAAAGATTTTCCCATTGATTAACGAGAAGGGTGAAAGCACTTTTAACATTTAACATCCTCATTTTAATAAAAATTGATCCCTCTGGTACGTCGTCTTTTTTTCAGAGAGCTATCTGCTTTATTTCCTATCAGGAACAGGGTTTTTGGTTGAAGAAAAATCATTTCATAACTAAATCTGAACTTCACTGTGTGTATCTGCGCATCCTTAAAAAGCCTTAGATTCAGGTATCTAAAATTAAGACCTTAAAATGTCTTAAATTTTGTCATGGCAGTAATATTTATTCTTGTATATATTTGTTTTTCCTAAGGAACTTTTCTGTCAGGCAAACTGTTCAGTCACCTGCAAACATAGCCGTAGCGTTCAAGGTGCGTCTGTCTCTAACTAGCTGACTTCTGTTGCCAACCCGTATGATGCAGCATTCATTCTGTGTTAAAAAGCTTGACTCGATTACAATATAACATTTTCTTTTGTACATTTCTGTTGTCATACATGTCTTCAATTTCTTTACCAGTGGCCTGAAAAAGTCTTCAACTTGTGAAAACTTCTGAAATAACGGCTGGCTTTTTCTGTAGCATATTAGATAGCCAAAACATTTAGCAACTTCACCAGTTGCGGCTATGAAAAATGGTAGCACTGTGTAAATCTGCAGGCCTGAAAAGTTCTGCACCCCTTTGCGAGACGTGGGTCTGTGGCATTCAGGATAAATGAGGCTTTCTCGACTTCAAAGGGTGCTTCGAAATCTGCAGTATGACCATGATGACATCTGTAAGACTTTAGCTTCCACGTAACCTCTTCATTTTGTAATTTCACAATGCCCCTGCTGCCGACACTTAACCCCTGTGACCACACCTAACTGCAGCATCATTACCGTGCTGCGTTTAGAAACCAGATTCCCAGCTGACCTGCTGCTTCTCCAGACTGCCCTGGATAGTCTGTGCTGAGTTATTTTAGGCGCATATTTATAGTATATGTGCATTTTTATTTTTTTTTTGGAAGGGTAGTATCCGGTTTAAAAAGTAAATCAGTAATTGACGCTGCCTCCCAGAGTTGACTCTAAGCCTTTGATCTTCCTCGTCCTGCACTTTTAAAATGGTTTCCTCTAGTTTGCGATAAACACATAGCAACCGGCTTTTCTTTTTATCAGCAGCCCACTAACGGCGCTTTGAAGCCACGAGAAACTAACCCCAAGAAGATGAGCAAAATCAGAGGAATCCAGCATACGTGCGTCCGACATTCTGCTTATGTGCACGTCTTTTGGAATTGGTGGGATTTTTTGTTTGAAGATGAAAAGCTTTGCTATTGACAACACAAAGTGGTCACCAAGAAAATCCCTTTGAATCCTTTGTATCCTTTAAATCCTTTCATCCTTTTTCATGACGATAATTGGCCAGTCGTTCGCTTTACTCGGTTGGCTACGAATTCGAGTAAAGACTGTGACTCGGCTGTGGCGTAATTAGTTGAAATTTACATGATGATTCTTATCTTAACGTGGTTAGAGACTGAGGTTCTTTGAAATGGTTTTGCGTCTGGAACCAGTAATTGGCATCAGGCTTATCAGACTGGGATTGGTCACACTTGACCGCTCAAAGGAGCGTGAACCAAAGATGGCGATCAAGAAAAAATTGCATCGGGATGTGACCTCTAACAGACACGTCCGATGTGAACGGCGCTTCTATCTGCGGCTCGTCAGACCAAACTAGTTGTTGCAAACCTCAGAGGGTATAACTCTCGCTTCTTTCTTCTCTTGGATTGGTTTCTATTCCGCTTGGAAAAGTTGGGAAACACATGGAACAAAATTTTAGTGCCTCCCAGACTTGGGGGGAGGAGATGGAATAAGAAAACAGTAGGAGAAATGTTGGTATTTCTAGATTCAATGCTCTACTCTATTGTTTAAGTGTTGTCATTCATTCATTCATTCATTCATTCATTCATTCATTCATTCATCCCTGTCCATGCATCTGTTCATCCTTTCACCAAATCATCCATTAGTCTGTCACAACATCGGTTTGTCCATCCATCCAATTTTAGGAGTTTTTTCTCAAACTAACACTTATATTAGTCGTCTCTTATTCTAGCAATTCTTCTGACGATCAATCGGATAAAAGAAAATTGGCATCATCTGCAGAATTTTCATTTATCAAACACAATATTAGGAATACATTAACAGATGAAAATGAACAAATAATGTAATTTCTTTTTTAAATAAGTAGATAAACATTGTATTTCCTAAAATGCAGTAACAGATTTTGTTTAGTGAATTCTTGATAACTTGTAAAAAAAAAAAAAGAAAAAAAAATGCAACACTTTCTGCTTGCCTTAACATCAGTACAGTGTGGGGCTGATCTATTGACCATTTCTTGAATTGACAGATTAATAACTGGATAGAAACTTTGCTGGCTGGAGGATTCAGTTTTTCCACAGAATTGGAACCAGGTGATGCCAAACTTTTGCCACTGGAGGCATTTTTTTAGATGTGAAATGTACATATTTTTTGTACAGTTTTGGCTTAATTACTGCTCTAATAGTGATTTTCTTCCAGCAAATGAACCTTTTCTTAAATCTATAGCCTCCAGTTAACATTTAATCAGTTACTAAATTAGATGACAATAATCCGTTCAAGATGATTGACATGATGTCTGTTGTCCGTTTTTGTGAGTTTTGTACTTAAAAGTGACACTATTTGGAGGGGAAAAAACATGGAGTGAAAGCATTATAATATTATTCATGATGAGGTTTCACAAAACATGGCTCACAGTTTGTGTCTTCTAAGAACTTTTCTAAGATGGATGTGGAATTTGGTCATAAAAAACTCGTCATAACCCAGATTTAAATATACAAAAGTAAGAGCAGTCAAGGTCGAAATGGGGCAACGCAGCAGACTTTGAAATCCGACGCTGATAAATTGCCGGGCGTTTGATTGTACCAGGCATACAGCATTGCATTGATTTTCTTTCCTCAGTGTGTATATATATATGTTTACATGAGCGAGTGCGATGCTTAAGAGAAAAAAAAAACGGCAGCAGAAAGAGAGGGCAATATTGTGTTTCGTTTAAAAATCTATATGATATCTCTTTACAGCCTTATGATTTTCTTTGGTATCGGGGTTAGTGGGGCAGGGGTGGAGCTTCTGGGTGGTAAGATGAATGTTCTTTCCTGTCTCAGATAACTATCTCATCCTGTAGTTGTTCACGGAGGAAAGGGGAAACGCTCTACTACTTCCTGGCCATGTGCGCCCGCTGCTTGCTGACTTTACGGCCCGGTCAGACAGCTCCACGTGGCGAGGAGGACTTCCAAAAACGCCAACATCTCGGATAGATCTAGCATGTATTTTTCACGTTAAATGTGTCGCTCGTTGTTGATGTCGTGGGTCAAAAGAGCCTCTCTGTTTTTTATTACTAAAAGAGAAGCTTTGGGTTTCAGCTAAAAGAGCATTTTGCATAAAACAAGCAGAGATTGTCACCTGCAGCCACAGTGGGGGCTGTAGTGGACGATTGGAAAAGGTTAACCCCATTCTCATACCGTGACAGTAAGTGAAGGCTTTAACCTTTAAACCCGCTGCTCTGTTGGTCTCTGTCTGTCTAACTGGAGAAACATGCTGTTTCTTACTACTTTTTTTTCCAATTATCCACTGAGGATATTTTAACTCTCCCTTTGTACGCTCACACCATCGCAGAAGCAGCTCTCACAGTCTGCACGTCTCTGTTGCTGTCGTCTCAGCAGGCCAATCCTTTATCTGGGACTCATGAGGGGAAAAAGATAAGGAGGAGGGGGGGGGGCTTTGAGCCTCAATCAGTGCTGGGTAATTATCACAAGCAGATGAGGTGAGAAAGGTTTCCCTGTCTGCCTCATGTCTCCTTGACATGTTTCGCACCCCTGCACGCTTTTGGCCTTTTCCAAATCTAAGATGGTTCACTAGTGCCATTATTTACTTCTACTTCCACTGCAATTTATTAGGGTCAAAACAGATTGTTAGGTCATAAAATTATCCTAGGGTTGTTTTCACACCTGGTAGTTTGGTAGACTTGGTTTGATTGGGGATCAAACATCCTGATTTTGTACTTTTGTGGTTGAAATGTGTACAGGAAACAGCCAGGGTGACATAGAAGGTTCCAGGAAGTAAAGTTCCCAGGGAAACTGTTGTAGGTCGTAATGACACTCTTGTGTTTTATTCCCTTGTTTTGGTTTAGAAATGCTCTCATTATTATTTCCACTTTTCACTTTTACCTTCTTTATGCAGTTAATAGATTTTTTTCCCCCTCTATTTTTTTTCCTTCCTCCCATTGATGCGGGACCTCGAGAACGTGTTCAAGTGTTTCTGCAACCAAAGGGAACCTGACATACTTTAATTAAAGGGTAAAAGCGACTTGGAAGGCGTGTGGGCATGTGGTGACGTGTGTTATCAATTCC
>CAEGAD010026921.1:0-48741 GCA_903067055.1 Poeciliopsis paucimaculata
GAGGAGAAAAGTTGCTCACATAGGTAAGTGCTAGTGCGCAAGAAGACGGATCACCACCTTCCTAATACATCCATGTCTGCTACCATAAGTGCTACTGACACAGAGGAGAAGGCGTGTCTGCCTCTGTCCTGATTGACACGGCAAAAAACAGCACAGCATTATGGATTCGTAGTATAAGCGGTGAATGCGGCGTCGCAGCGTTGCCGGTGGGCCGGCTCTAATATTAATTTGAAATTGCCTCGCGGGCCAAATATAATTACACTGCGGGCCAAATTTGGCCCGCGGGCCAGAGTTTGATACCTATGACTTAATCTGTCAGCCTCGTTGTCACTGAAGAGAAAACAGAAATCTATATTTCCTCAAGTTGAGACCTCTTCTTCTTCCTTCTTACCCCTGGTTGGACTCCACATGGTGCTGCCTAATAATGTTGATCCCGGTTCTTTTCCTAAGCCCTCAGCATGACTAAACACCCCACTGGGTTTTAGCGAAAGCCACAATCTGAAATGTTTCAGTTTTGTAAACCTGATCTGGCAGCCAGTTACATTCAGTTATTCAAGTTTTCCCAAATCGAATCTTGCCTTTAGAAAGGAATATGACTATGCTTCAAAACATTGATGTCTCACTTTATATGTTAACTGAAGTTAAAATGTTTTTATGTTTTAAAACTTATAGAAAGTAAATGAAAGAAAACTAGGATTTTTTTTTTTTTTTTGTTGCATGATTTCTAGTTTGGTTTCTATTAACCTTGTTGGATCTTCCCTCCAAATAGAACAACAGCATTCAGGAGCCTGGAGTTCTGAGTGTGATTTCCAGTGTTTTAGCCATATTTCTGGCTGCATCTCCCTTTCTCTGTGTCAGGCGTCCATAGACACTGGAGAGTCTCGGTCACCCAAAATAATAATTGTAAAAAAACATTGTTAGATTCTGAGAACTATATTTACGAAGCAGAAGAAAAATATTTCTGTGATTTTAGTCCAAACTTAATTAATGGAAAAGAAAAAAAAAAATGCATCTAAATTAACAGTCATGCTAATGAATTAACAATGAATTTAGTACATTTGTACATCTCATCGTCTGTGTACTTCTTCATATTTATTTATATGTGATGCATTGTTATGTTATCCACACTTTAATGCACACCCATCTTCATTTTGCCATTTCCAACATGATACATACTTTATTCTTACGTTTTGATCTGGTTCCTCTGTTAGACGTTGCAGGGTCACATGCGGTTTGCTGCGACAGAATGTGAGGCCCGGAATTAGCACTCTGCCCTGGCTCATGGCAGCGCATGGAATATCATGTTAGCATATGAGAAGCTATGGGATTATGCTTGTAAGAAGATTAGCTTCAGACCTAAGTTGATTAGTCTGAGATTTGAATGTTGGTTTAAATTATGCTTGAATCACGGATGATATCATTGTATAAATGCAGATGGCGCAGAGTTGAAGTGGGGTAAAACAGAGAGATTAAATATATTTAACTAGTTATGAATAATCGTCCCTGTTTATAATCCCAGCTATCCTGAGCAGACTAGAGGATCGAGTAAAAGGGTTTTACAAAACCACTGCCGCACTATAAAAAGCACCGTCTTTTGCAGAAAAGAGTGCAAAAATATTACAAGATGAATCATATATGTAGATATATTCAGTTTTACATGTACTGTCACAAAGAGACATCTAGTTTTGATAAATGTCTTTAAAAAAACATGTCATGTCCTTGAAGATTGCAGCAGTTCAGGCTCACACTTTTATTTCAAAATGTCTTCCGTAAAGTCCATCTACAAATACTTCACGTGGGTCGGCTGTGAAACAAAGGATGGATGTCTGGAAAGTTATGATGGAGGATCTGTGATGCTTCAACCAGTTTCTGTTCCCAAGGATCGGGGAAGCTTGTTAAAATGCGTAACATCATAGACTCTGTAAAATACCAGGACATCTTTAATAAAAATCATCTGCTCCTTGCCACAAAACAGAACATGTATTGCAGTCTGATAATAAACCAGAACATACAACCAACCAAATCAACATAAATGGTTCACCAGATACTTCCATGGTAAACTCAAGTCTCCAGTGCTCAATGTTGTAGAGAACCTGTCTTCTGGTGTAGCCTGGGGGAAAAATAACTATATATATATACATATTTCTTTCCCCTATATTTCTGTCCCACTTTGTGTTGTCTGTGAATGCACCTTGAGTTACGTTCTCACAGAGTAGCTGCATGGAAGTTACACGATTACGTTATGGCGCAAAGATACACTGATTTTCTCTACACTCCTGGAAGAAGGAGACAATAAGCACAAGGGGATGTTTTCATCTGTTTCAGCGTAAAATTATCTTGGAATTGACCAGGTGGACTTGGGTAACCTTGGATTAACTCTGATAAACTTGGATTAACTCTGATAAACTTGGATTAACTCTGATAAACTTGGATTAACTCAAACCTTGTCGAACAGTCTGTTGAAACAACAGGGATGATGGAATCCCAGCCCACAACTGAACTTGTCCTGTACTCCAGTTGGAGGCCGACTCACTAAACTCGTCTCACTAAAGTGGCTTTACCCACATATGAAACGGTAGGCAGTTTTCACACCACGTTTCACACACTTGAACTCATATGAGCTCTTAAAAGCTCTGTGAAGATTCTAAACTGTACAAACTCATATTTGGGGCCTGCTGATTGTGTTGAAGACGCACGACGGTAGCACGGTGGATGATTGACTTTTTCTTCTTTTTCTCTGACCAGGACTTAGAGCAGAGAGGGGTTAGTACCTGCTCTAACCCTCTGAAAAGTTACAGAAGACTATGTTCTGTCCTCTTGGTAAATGACAAGGTATTAACATCAGGGTTGGTATCCCGCAGAATAAATCCACCTGAAAGGCTGGACTTTTCTTAAGATCTTTGTGAAATTACATTACTGCAGCAGAAGCCCTGGCAGACAAGTACACATAAACCAGAGCAACACCTAGAACTAAGATGAATTGTTTCAAATATATTTAATAAAACTATTCAAACCACGCATTGTCTCATATATGAAAGAGTCTCGACTCTTTACTTGATCCTTTGTGGGAGAACCTCTGTCAGCATTTGAGCTTAAAGTCTTTGTAATAAGCCTCGCAGTTGGATGTGGGCAGCTCATCCCATTCTTACTGGCAGAAGCTCTGAAGCTCTTTCAGGCTTGAAGGGAAGCATCCGTTCTTTGCCATCTACAGATCTGGGCTCCTTAAATTACAGGAACAAACGTCAGTGGCTTTTATTTAGAGTTCATGCAAAAGACAAACTCAATGTAGTGTTTATTTAGCATGTGGAAGGTAAAGTATAAAGTGGTTTTAAAAAATATTGAAAATATTTTTAGATTTTTCTTTTGTCTGTGTGCTGCTCATAAAATGTACTGAAGTTTGTGGACAAATTGTGAAAACCTACGAGGTATTACTACTTGTAGTTCATGTCATTCCTGTCCTGTGTCTCCTCAGCCCCTCCCACATTCACAGACACACCACCTCAGTATGTCGAGGCCAAGGAACGGGGGAGCATCACGTTGAGCTGCACGGCGTTCGGCAACCCAAAACCCTCTGTCAGCTGGCTGCGAGAAGGCAGTCTTCTGATCAGCAGTGCCAAGTACAAGGTAGATGTTCGGTGCCATTCTGTTCCATCTATCAATCTGGGATGTGGGCTTGTTTTTAGGATGGATCTAAAATTGTTACTATTAACAGGATAGACCAAATGACAGATATTGCACAGCAGGGATTGATGTTTGCCAATGCCACATATTTATCAGTGGAGGTCGTTGCCTTCACATAATGGAACTATTGAAAGAAAGATATGCCATTCCAAGAGCATGCAACAATTATGCCAAAGTCCTCTACGGCCAGGAAGTAATAAAAGACAACTGAGCCATAAAGAAACCAGATGCTGGCTACATTAGACAAAATTTTAGAAAACTGATTGTTCGAATCAAGAGTCATTCACACGAACTCTACTAAGGTGTATGAATCAGTCGGTTTTTCTTCAGGGAGACACGGGGTTGAGAAAGTTTTAGTTGGAGCCCATACCAACGATTCCCAATCATGCACCATAGGTCTTGAGGTGGGGAATCGAACCCAGAACTATTGCCTCTGTGCGCCGGTTATACTGATGCACTAAGCGACGCCCTGACAGATTATAGTTATTAATGAGGATCCGGGATAATGCTTAAAGACCGGGTCAACTCAGCCAGACACTGGGTGATTTATTTGACCTCTGGTGTTGGACAGAAGCTTGTTTCAGCAGGGATCAGGAGTTCTTCTGCAAGGGAACGGAGAAGTCGATCCTCCTGGGACGTACTGTAGGTCAGGAACTCCTTTCATGTGTCCCGCCGTAAAACGACATGTCGCAAGCTACTGATGATAGGAAAAAACACACATGCATTGAAAAAAAATATCATCAAATTTTTATGTTTTTGTTTGACTTTATTCTGAATACACCAAATATATTCAATATATTGCCTTCATCTATTTTATCTTTAGGCTTTGTAAACCAGTTCAGTGACTCCTTTAGAGTTGACAATGGTGAACTCTTCTGTAAAAGAAAAAAAAAATCACAGTTCAAAACTTTTAAATGTGTTGTGTGTGTTTGGGAGAGGTGTGATTGTAGATTAAGAGTTTATTGCTTGTTTCATAATTGATAACTGAATGATTTTTTTATGATGTAAAGCACCTCGAACTGCCTTATTGCTGAAATACATCCAAACTTGACTTAACTTGACTTAAGCCAGGTTACTCCGTAGTAATGACCTGTTTTTAAAGCTAAACGCTGTTTAATGCTTTTAGGTGTCTAATGGGAATCTGACGGTGCTATCCATCACCCGGGAAGATCGCGGGGCCTACACGTGCCGAGCCTTTAGCTCCCAGGGAGAGGCCATTCACACAACCAGGCTGCTAGTACAAGGTTGGTGCATGGTCTTCACCGATTCACAGTTTCACAAATTCTGTCACTCTTGTATATTTTTTTTCTCTTCATTTAAACACAGACATAATGAGAAGCTGTCCACACTGTGTTACCTTGCACCAAGAGAGCCGTGGGTTTAATCCCATCCTGAAATCTTTCTGACTGGAGTTTGTATGATTTTCCATGTGGATGTGATTTCTCTCTCGGTTCAAAAACATGACCTTCTAAATCCATGCTTGTTAGTCCTGTGGGTCGGTGTTGCCTTGTGACGGACTGATGTCCCAGCAAGGCAACCAGTCCAATCCTTTCCATACACTTTTACATCAAATAATTGGCCTTCGTTCCTTGGGAAAATTCAGCAATAGCACATAATTACGTTTTTTGGGTATTTATAGTAGGGCTGAAACAATTCATGGGAGTAATCGTGATGACTCAATTACTGAAATGTTTGTCTGCAAATTTAGTTTTTGATTAATCTGTCACTGGAATGTATAGACTGAGAATAGGCCAATATAGTCAGAGCAACAAATAAGCCAAAAAACGTACAACAAGAGAGTTAGGAGTATTGTTAGAAGTGTTAGATTGCCTCAAACACCACAGTGGCTTAACGGGGATCTGTAACTGTAGTCTCTTTTTTCTTGCTGCTTATGGTTCATGTTCAGGATCTTAGATCTCATTAAGTCTTAAACAGTACCTAAAACATATGTAGGCGTCGTACTGTGTACATTTGGAGTCCACAAAGAGTTTGTTATCCACAGCCAGCAGAGTCATAAATATCATTGTTACAGTAAGATTTGTTGCACAACGCCGGGAACAAGTCACAGTTCATGACCGTCCTGCATAATTTCTGGGAAATGCGGATTAATAGACAGCCTCCTGGAAAGCCAGTGAGCAGCAGATCAGCAGACGCCACGGTGCCAACAAATCTTCAGGACTCAGCTTGTTCCAAATAGGCTGGGTTGGCACCGATACACAGGCACACACTGGCAGCCATCACCAGCAACATTACCACCAGGCTCACATAATCCTGGTTGTCCTTCAGACTAGCTGGCAGATGGAAGCACTCTGCATGTTCAAGTATCAAACTGCACGCTGCTAATCAGTGCTAGCATATGGGAAAAACACTTTATCGCAGCAACATTGGCTCACTATGTGTGTTTGGGTGTCCCTGTGTGAGGCTAAATTCTCACAAGTTACACATTTGTTAACAGACGTCCTGTGTTTTCTTTTGTGTGTGAATCCCTGTTTCATTTCCAGTGGGGTGTTTGGAACCAGTCTGAAGCGGTAATAAAATGATACAACTCAGCAGTAAACCGATTTCAATTGTATCATCTTGTTTTTTGTTCCTGTTTTAACCACAAATGCATTCATTCTCTCACAGGAGAATTTCTTTGTATCATGTTTTGAAAATCATCAGGAAACCTTGCACACACCAGCTCTATTTTAGTAAGTCATTTTTAACAGGATGCATATTTTCATATCTAATCACTCTTTTAAGATTTAACATACTTTAATAGGCTTCCTACCTGGAATTACAGAAGGAGGCAAGCAACAGATTGATAGTAAAATAACTATATATGTAACTATACACAAAAATAACCGTAGCTGAAGTACTCAGAGTCTGATTATGTTAAGAGTTCCTTGACGAAAATATATTTAGTCATTAAAGGTATGAGTTGTATTGTTATCTGGTCTCTTTTCCACTGGAATATTTCCTCATCATGTTTTCTCTCATTCTTGCTAATTGAGCCTGTAGTTTACAGCATAGTGTACTGGCTTTATAGACAGCTGCTTTGTCAGTAGGGGTTAAATCAAACCTGAAGTTTACCAGAAAAAATCTTTATTTTCAAACTAAATATTTAGCTCCCTTGCTAACTAGATATTTTGTTAGCGTGCTGACGCCAAGTTTCAAATACAGCATGTTCTATCACAGATAGAAGTTTAAACCTCGAGTTAATTAAAAGAATAACTTTTCTTTGATTCTGCTGAAGGTCTCACTCTCACTCACTCTTTTTGCAGACAGAGGAAACATCAGACCTTTTAAAGAATGTTTTAAGTTTAAAAAGGTTTTGATATCTCCGGACTTTCTTTGGCTTAGTTTGAGCACCTGCTGAAAACGACTAATGTTGAGTCTTTTTTACGCTTCAAAGAGTGTTGTTGTCAAGGCGACCTTAGTATAATCTGGACTGGGGTTTTCAGTTTTTAGTTTGGCTAGTCGACTTCTCTACGTACCTTTAATTTAAATATTTAGTTGACCATTTTTATGCGACACATTAAGACACTACTTAAATGAGCTAAACGTCACCCCGTTCCACTGTTTGTGTTCCCACCAGGCCCTCCGTTTATTATCTCACCACCAGAGAACATAACAGTGAACATCTCGCAGGACGCCTTCTTCACCTGCCAGGCGGAGGCCTATCCTCGCAACTTGACATACACCTGGTTCTGGGAGGAGGACAATGTCTTCTTCAAGAAGTAAAGTTATGATCATGTTCATTATTGTTCACGTTTCCGGATTGACGTGTCGACTCAGCGGCACCAACAAAAAATCCCGCAAAGATCTGATTGTCTGCGGGGAAAATTCTTTAGCTGAATCTGATGAGAAGTGTGGAAATACAATGCGTAACGTTTTGTGTATACATTCATGTTACATTAACTAGAATATTATTGACAAGCTTATTTATTTCAGTGATTCAATTCACTCTTGAAGCCTTTATTTCTGTAATTTATGGTTATTTGTGACTTCAATCTTACTGTCAACAAAACATGACATTTGAGAGTGACTGATTGGTCTGAAATAGGTTTAAATCTGCTTAAAAAGTATTTTTAAATGTACTTTTAATCTAACAAACAAGTCTCATTTGCACCCATACTCTACACTACAGTTTCTGAAGATGACTGCATATACATGGCTTAATTGTACAATTGTATGCAAAGCTTTTTTCTATCTTCCACCTAATTTACTGTGAGTTATAACACTTACACAGGTGGACCAAAAAGCCCACAGTGGCTCCTAAAATAACTTGAAACTGTCAAAAGTAAGAATAAATTCACAAAACCCCGAGAAAATGAAACAAAAATGAATTCCAGCCAGTGATTTTCAGTAGCTTGAGATGCCCGACTCGCTCCCCAGTTTACAGCCCACCTGAATGGTGGTTTAATATATTCTGATGGTGGTTAAAACTCTCAGAGTGAAATACTGCTTAAAGTGAAATCTTTGGCACTGGGATCGATAAATTTTATCTGGTGTTTGCTGGCATTATGTTTTTGCTGTAGGGTAGAAACTTAATAAGTTGAGGGAATAAGAGTTGCTGTGATGTTCAGTTACCTTTGAAGCCGGTTGACGTGTCGAGTTCCCAACATCCAGCCGTCCCACTTTGATTTATAAACCAAGCTCTGTGACAAGCGTCTTTTATGACTGAGTCAGAACTCCACTTCCACGGGGAAATGAACCAAAAATGACAAAACTGGATAAATGTATTATCATTTTTACAACGGTCTCACTTTATACACAAATGACAAGAGAACGAATGTATGTGCTAATATATTTTCTTCAGTAAAAAAAAATTGCCTTAAAGGATATGAAAGACACTGCCAGCCGGGAGCTTTAGCCTAGCGAACAGTTGCCACTAAATGTTGCACTCTTTGGAAACGATTACTTGTGTAAAAATGGTTCATTGGGACGACATTTCCAGGCAGCTGGTGGTTAGATTTAACAGACTTGCTGTGACTTAATGAATTTAGATCCCAGTGCTTCTCTTCATATCCACAGTGACCTCAAGCGGAGAGTCAGTATTCTCATTGATGGTTCCCTCATCATTGTGCAAGTCAAGCCTGAGGATACTGGGAAATACACCTGTTCCCCCAGCAACAGCCTAGGCACACCGCCGTCTGCCTCTGCCCACCTCGCAGTGCAATGTAAGTCAGCTAATCCACATTTAACAATTTTATCCTTTTTTTTTTTTGTTGCCAGGATGAAGATTTTACCACAGATCTTCTTCATAGTAGTGCTTCTGAAATGTTATTCACACTTTTAGCACTTCTAATGGATTCCTCTGATTGGATGCTAAATTAGCCTCATGTGCATTATAAGTGTATTGAGGCAGCACAAAGTCACAGTGTCCCATTGAAAATGCATTGGCTTCCAATGTGTTTAAGTGGGTTTTCACATCCGATATGTAGACTTGGTTTGATTGGGGACCAGATTTGCTATATTTGCTACATTTTCAGCTGGTGCGGTTCGCTCTCACGCTGCACCATGTCAAACCAGCCATTGAAAAATCTGTTCACCCCCTTATTAAGGGGGTGAACAGATTGCTACTCTGCAAAAACCTCTGATGAAGACACTTAGTGCAACTTCCTTCTTCGCAAAATATAAGCAAAAATGGAGTGCCATCAGATTTTAGAGATTGTAGGATTTCTCTTTTTTCTTTGGTAAAAGACCACAAACCACTCCACAAGCATTTGCTTTGGTTGTACTTACCCAGAATGCCCTGCGCTGTTGATGGCTTACTGCTTTTGGAGCGGTCTCTGGTCTGCTTGCCGTTCACACATCCACCCAAACCACACCAGAAACCTCTTCAACCGAACAAAGGCCTGGGTTTTTAGGTTGCCTGGAGTTTGCTTTTTTGGTCCAAATTGCAGTTCGAATACACACTCACACATCTCCAAACGAACAAGACTTTCTAGACAAATAAGCTAGAGTTGGATTAACGTGGACTAAACATGGCTGATGGTTCCTAAGATTAGACTTTCTGAAAAAGTATTTGGCTAACTGACGAGTCTTTCAGTGCTCATCTCAAGTAATGTTTGATCTGTTTATCTTTGATTTGCCCTACACCTAAAAGGAGGTTTGTTATGTGAATTTCCTCTTGTGGTTTATGTGTGTGGGTGGTGGTCAGAGAACGAGAGACACCAACCGCTGGAGTGAAACAAACATTGCAACTTTCGTGGAGGTTGTTGATTATTTTTTGCTGTCGAAGTAACAGCGCTGTAATCTGACCGGATAGAGTTTGAACATCAGGTTGCAAACCTTGGCTCCAGTTTCTTGGTTGTTTTTAAACACAGCGAATGTTTCTACTGCTTTTGTCAAACACATTTACTGACAACAGTAATTAGCTCGACAGACACAGAGTTTGTTCCTTTTTCTCTGCTTATTGATTCGTTGCAATTGGGTGGCAGGCAGGTCAATCAATCTATTGAGTCGGGTGTGATACAAAAAACTGCATGAATGGATGGATTTGAGCAGACAGTTGTAATGTTTAGACTCTGGATGATGGAGCTTTGCTCCGTGGACATGACAGGTAAACAAAGAGGGAAGCCACTCCCTACTTGTCTGGGTGGAAGTGGTTATGAGCAGCGAGGCGAAGCGTTGGTCAGGGAGAGGAGAATCACCTAAAATCATTTTGACCTGTTAAGGTAAAATTGAGTGACATGAGTGTACCTCCATTTCCCATCACCTGAATATGCGTAAAGATAAGATGACAGAGTATTTCTCCATGTGTGTTTAGTTTAAACCCTGCTGTAGACGATTCCCAATAATTGTCTCCTTCAGGTGTAAGATGGGTTTCTGGACCATTGGACCACTTGGTTCTCTCTAGCAGGCGAAAACCTAATCCCAGTCAAACACCTGTTTTCTCTCATAAAACACTTTTCCATTTTTTTGCTCTCCTCCCTCTCTTCTCTGCCTCTCATCCCAATAGATCATTTCTATATTTCCTATTTGTACTCGTTTATGTGCTCACTGACATATTATCCCTCTCTCTGGGTTACTGCCTCCTCATTTCTGAGCTGGAGCGCTCCAGCGGTTCAGCAGTCACTCGCGACTCCAGCCTGTGTGAATCTGTTGCCTGTAGAAAAGCTTGTGTCGGGTGTTTGGAGCAGACGGGGAGACGCGAGACCTGGTCGATCGGTGGTCGCTGTGATGCTAGTTAGAGCAGCAGATCTTTATCATTTCTCCTGTGCCCCCGCCTCCGTGGACGGCTGTGTCTGTCTGTGGTCTGTGTTTCTGTGTGTGTGAAAGGAGATAGGCAACACCAGTCAGGAGAGGGAGGGGAGGAGTGAGGAAAACGGGGGATTACATCATTGCTGTAAGACTGGTGACTTTTCTCATCGGACTGCAGGGGGCTCTGATTCGTTCTGTTCTATTATTTCTTCTGATGTTCTTCTTTTCATTTTGCTCCCCTTCTGTCAGCCATCAGTGTTCTCCCTTCTCCTTCTGTCTCTTTTCTCTTCCTGTCTTTTTCCTTGAAGGGCTGTGCCAGCGAGTAACTTCCCCTCAGCATCAGTGGGAACTAAGCGCGTCGTGAGCGATAGGGCTCTGTGAGTGCTATATTTAGAAACCTGGCTGATATTCTTGTCTGTGGTGCCGGTGGCGGCGCTCCTCTGGGCTCACAGTCTGGGCTTCAGGACAGACGTGCTGCAGGTCCTAAGTTGTCCGAGCCGTCCAGCTTTCCCACCTCACTCAGTCACTTGCTCTGCTGCTCATTTTCTCTTCCTCGCGGCGCTTTTGTTCCCCTGCTCCTCAGTGACAGCATCACATCGCCAGCTCTCCTCCAGCGGCTCCACTCTGCCTTACGTCATGCAGTCACTTCTGTCTCTCACCTGTCCTGTTTCCCACGCTCAGCCTCACTTCTTCTCCCTCTATTGCTCTGCTGATAGCTCTCCCCTCCTCCACTCAGTCACCTCATCTTTCATGCTTATCACCCAGTGCATAATGGGAAGCTCTTCTCCCTGACCTTAGTGAGGCACCACAATGTTCTGCCCTGTCCTCCAATTTCTGGATCAACTGAAACTTTTCCCTTTTTTTGGTCTTTCTTATTTAGTGAACAACGACCTCTTCCCCCCCCCCCCTTGTTGTCTGATTTTAAAAGGGTTTGATGACTGAATCAAACACCAGTTGAAAGAAGGTTTTATGATGCGGAGGGGAAAGTAGGAGGTTTATTCACATGCCTTGCAGGGAAGGATAATTAGCATAATACATCTTTGTTCCAGTAAGTTCTGGGCTGTGAGTCGATGGCAAGAGAGGCTTTAAACCTCACTGTTAGAAAACTGCTCCATAAAGTGAAATCTTGGCATCAACGAGTCATAATATCAACCATTAGACGCTGTATGTCAGCCGGCTTGGGAGTGAAACCAGAAAATCTATTTTTTCCCCGTCTGCATATGGGCTTCACAGTGGAGCAGTTTGCAGCAGTGTGACTTTGCAGGACGCCCTTAGGTGTGTGTGTGCATTATTGTTTGACATGTGTCTCTGTGTTGACCTGTCCTGAGTGTGTCCCATTTCCAGCCCAATGACTGCTGGAGGTAGTGTCGATAAGCGGATTGATGGATGTTCTGCAATGTTTGATTTGGTCAGATAAGACCAAGACTAAGTCCACACAGCAGACAAACGTGACCCAAATGTGCCCATATGCGACCCATATTTGATTTTTTTTATGTCTGAATGGATCAATTGGATAAAAAAAAGGAAAATCTGTTGTGTGTCACTTCCATATGTGGAACTAAATCAGGTACATGGTCATTTTGCATTTAATCCTACTCTCATGTCATTGTATCGAGGCGTGTGTCATAATTCTGCGCCAGAAGAAGCCAGACACTCTAAATCAAAAAGTAAACAGTGGTTGAAAATTATAAATATGATCCTAAGAAAGAAGTCTGTCAGTGAAGCACATTACATCACAATGTCACCTCACCTGGTCTGAGTACACATCCAAACGGACTTCTAGATGCAGTCAATGCATCTTATGCACTGACTGCATGTTCAGTGAAACGCACCGAATTCTGCAGCACATCTACATGTTCAGGTTATCAAAGTCAAGCTAGCATAACTGACCTACTTCCGTCTCCCTCTCTATGCTTCTATATTACAACTTTTTACTGCCATATCAAATGTGATATCCTTGAGCCTTGTTGACTAGTTGTCATAATGTTGACAATTAATAGCAAAACACTGTGTCCCTTTTTCTTCTAAAATTTAGCGCGTTATGTTGACAGCTAAAACCAATGATCGTTATCATCGGCGAGCCGTTATACATTCATTCAGGGAGCTGGGAGGCGGGATCTTGTGTGTGTGTGTGACATCACATTTCAACTTCTCTATATCCTGTCTCAAATACTTTATTGTGAGCTGTGAAACCATAGATGTGCATACATTAGAATAATGTACACACTATTCTTCTGTTAGAATAGAAGTCTGTAAACATAGATTTAGGTAGAAGTTATGCACTCCAGGTAAGATGCTCTCTACTCTTAATGACAGCATGCTAAACGTACTGTTTTCACTGTGTGTGCCGGATCAGTTGTTGGAGATTTTCATGGCATTTAATTTGGGATAAAACCGATGAATTACTCTTGAATTACTCCACACATCAATATTGGTGATATACACAATCGCCGTTCTGAGATCAGCTGTGCTCCAGGCAAGGTGAATAAATTTGTCACTGTGCGGTGAGCCTGCTGTCTAAAGCCGTGAGATTTCCCAAGCCTCCTCACACGTCTGCTGCGATAACCAGCCATTTGGTTCCCCGCACCACAACGGGTGATTTTTATCAGTCGCCTTTTCTCTTCCTGTAATCACCAGACCCTGCCCGTGTGGTAAACATGCCATCTGTCATTTATGTGGCCATTGGTCTCCCAGGCTTCATCCGCTGCCCAGTAGATGCCAACCCCCCTCTAACTCTGGTTAAGTGGAAAAAAGATGGCCTCCCTCTACGGATAGACAAGGTGATTCAGTTCAGTTTTGGACACTTTCGTTTGAGAAACTCTGTTCCTTTATTTTTATAAACTTCTAGATAGTTTAGTAAAAATGTTCATCATCAGGATTTGTTATGCAGTGGATAAACCATTTCGATTATTTATCACAGTACCCTGGTTGGAGCCAGATGGACGATGGGAGCATCCGTGTTGCAGAGGTGACAGAGGATTCTCTTGGCACCTACACCTGCATGCCTTACAATGCCCTGGGATCCATGGGATGGTCTCCTCCTGCTCCCCTGGTGCTAAAGGTAAACACGCTTCCGCGGCACAATGGCTGATCTGGACTTCACATAAACCGTTTAGCCTTTTCTCACAGTGATTACCCACCAGCAGTGTATATGCTTTAAATTATAGTCAAACCTCTATTGATACTTTTACTTTACCTCTGCCTAGAACTAAAGAAGAAGAAAACAGCTGCGTATAGAGAAATTCTGCCTTCTGTAATTACATTAGCTGCTGATCATGTAAACTGTAAAAAGAACTGATGGAGCGGGTGAACGTGATTATCACCGTTTGTTTTTAATAGGGATCCACTTCATTTACTTCCGATACCAATGCAGATATGTAACGGGAGTCCTTAAATAAACCCGAGGCACACTCAGCGTTTCCCTGACACATTACGGCTCTTGCCAATGTACAGGACCCTCCAAAATTCTCTGTGGTTCCTGGAGGGGAGTACAGGCAGGAGGCTGGGAGGGAACTTGTCATCCCATGTGAAGCAGAGGGAGATCCTTTTCCGAATATCACATGGAGGAAGGTACCACCCTCACACCTTGTTGTAGATCCAGTTTCTTCACGTTCTTGTTAATCAGAACCTTATGCTGTGTCACATTCAGTATTTTAGTGCTTGGTGTTGCGATCTCCCCTCAGACTGGATCAACTAAGCCTCTTAACAACGTTGTCCTTCTTTCTTCAGTGTTTGAGACTTTGGATTGCGTGTGCCTCTTGTTCATTGTGTCTGCTTATTTCCTCGGGCGGGGCGGACTGCAGGTAGGGAAGCCCAGTAAAAGCAAGCACAATGTTCTGCCTCGGGGCAGCTTACAGCTGAAGTCGCTCACAAAGGATGACCACGGGGAGTGGGAGTGTGTCGCCACCAACGTTGCCACAAGCATCACTGCCAGCACGCATGTCCAAGTCATAGGTACATAAAAACTAACTGCACTCTGTTACTGAATAACCTGTACAACCACTTCCAGCAAGAATAAGTTGCAGTAGTTTCTTTCTTCCTTCTATATGGCTTTGTTGGTCGATGTTGTTTGCAATTGGCCTCTTAACCCTTGCAGCAACAGTTGCTCATCTCAGTTCACTAACCCGGACCCTTTCCTTCATGTTAACACAGACCTGTTTTCATTTCTGTAAGTTTTTCTTGTGATTTTGTTGAGTGTTAGTCAAACTTTGTTTTCACATAATTCTGCTTTTGGCTGCTTGGGTTCTTAACCTGCCTGGCTCACAGTTAATTTGTCCGGCAGAAAAACTGAACTGCGTCTCCTTAACAGCGACACTCAGCGACTAACTTCCCCCCGTTACCATAGGCACAAGCCCCCACGCCCCCACCAGCGTCCGCGTCGCCACCTCCTCCACCTGGGCCAACGTGTCCTGGGAGCCCAGCTACGACGGAGGCTTCCAGCAGACATACTCAGTCTGGTACGGCCATGTGTGAGTCATCCCAGCATGCTTTGCTTCCTGCTTTTTCTTCCTTCATCATGTCCTTATTTTGTTCCTGGATATGTCTTTTCTAGGGTTACGTTCAGAGCAGTTGTAAAACCGCAGAAATGGGGAAAGTACAAGGAAGTCCAGTTTCAGTGAGTTTTTAAAGACTAAACAAAAAAAAAAGAAAAGAAAAGATGATTGCAACCTAACTGAACATGACCCAACTCTATCCTGCTGCTGCCGCTGCATCGCTCTGCTTGACTGGGCCTCAGTTGAAATGCTTGTTGTAGCTAATACTTAATACGATGAAAACATTGTGTGATCTGATAAGAATCTGAGCAAGCCGTTACAGTCTACGGAGCAAGTTGATTTATAAGTTCAAATGTATTTGATTTAACAAAAAAAGAGCAGAATTTTGACATAATTCTCTTTTAAAAAGCTCTCATCGTATGTGAACTTGAATAGATTCAAACTGAGTAAAGGAAAAATGCTTACCAGCAAACTCCTAAACTCCCTCATGTTCTCCCGAATTGTCTTGACTTGGAGCATGCTGGCTGCTTTGTGTTAATTATGACACTGACAGCTCACAAGTAATCCACAAAACCCCTACAAACAAAACTAAATTATATCAATCAGCCCCTGCAGTTTTTTCTTAGGATTATCATGGAAATTCATGAAAAATTAACAAATCCCTGCACTTTTTTTACACTAATAATTAGGAGTTTATTATTAAACTTTATTATTTTATTTTATTTTTCTCAAAAATTGTCAAAAACTTTCTTACTTGTACAAAACAGCTCCCTTAACCTTAAATGATCAGATTGTTGTCTATAATCTATACAGTGAGTAATAAAAAGTCACTTTTACCGTCACAAATAAGCGCAAATCTCGCAAAAAGGTCCAAATTAGTACCACAAAAAGTTTTGCGTTTTATTGCAAAAAATCACAAAAAGAATCACAAGGAGGGACTTGACTGAAAAGATGTTCAATAATGTTTTAAGTTTAAGAATTCATTAATATTTTAACAGTTTGTGAACAGGTTTTATCAATACATTCTGGCACGACCGGCCCTTTAAGTGCATTCATGATCTTGATTTGGCCCTAAACAAAAATGAGTTTGCCAGCCCTGATTTAGGCTATCAACATTGTAACACAGTATGTGAAGCTATAAGTATGAGGTGTTACAAAAACATTAAGTCCTAAGCAGTGGTGGTAAACTACAGTGCATGATAATCAGTTCTGAATTGCGTAAAAAGGGAATTTATTTAAAGTCCAAGGTGACAGAGGTGATGATTCCTGATTCAGACGTGCTATAAAAAAAATCAGTCAAATGCTAATTTTATTCTGATCACTGCCACCCATCATGTTTTATTAATAAAGTGAAGTAACCAGAGAGCAGAACGAATAGGAAAACAAGCAGACAGCGGCTTTAATTAAAGATATTCATACTGACAGCGAGCCTGTGTGATCAGCACTCGGACGGCCGGTGTCACTGCAGCCCTGCTGTCATTTAGAAGGGCCTTCGAAACGCCGCGGATGGATTCCTGCACAGCTGACTTTGTCACACCGCTTGATAAAAGATGTGCAGTGACTTGGAAAAGTATTCACGCCCCTTGCATGTTTCATTTTTGTTCCATCAAACAATACATAACGGTATTCAAGGGAGTGAATATTGATACAATTGCTTATTTTATGTTAGATGTTTTTTATTGAACTGTGATTATTTTGTTCAAATCAGTTTTCAGTTTTATGTTAAAGTTGTTTTTTGTCTACAAGGCCAAATCGTGTTGATCACTGTTGATTTGTGAAAGCAATAAAAAGAGTAAAACTTCCAAGGGGCTGCTTTTTCATACGCACTGTAAATATATTTACATATATTTCATTGGGAATTTATGCATCAGATCAACACAAAATAGTCTATTATTGTAATCGTCAAGTGGAAGGACACATGGTTCTGAAAAGGTTTCCCAGAGTGGATGCTTTGTGGCATGTAATATATATTAGACCTGCACATGTTTACTATGAAAGGCTCATCTTTCATTACTCATCAAGCTCAGTCAGCCTGAGTAGAGTGAGACCTCAGTTACTGTGTCTTTCCAAAGACTTAGTTCTGGACTTTGACTGGGACATTCCAATACATAAATCTTTTTAAAAAAATCTAAACTCTGGATTCCTAGGATGGATATCCTGCCGGACGGTGTACCTCTGCCACAGCCTTAAGACTTTTGATCTCTAACAAGATTTCTTGACGTATTAACTTTAACTTCTTCATGAACTTTGACCTGCTTTCCTGTCCCTGTTAAAGTAAAGCCTCCACACAGCATAATGCTGTCACCACTGTGGTCGGTGTGTCCAGTGATGTGGTGTGTTACTGTTTTTCTCTTATGGTTTCCTATTAACATTGGCCTTCATTTTGCCTTAAAGTCGATACTTTTGCACAAATTTTTGTTAGACTGAGCAGGTGGCTTCAGATTGCACTTAGACAAATTAAAGAAAATTGGACTGAATGTTGATGTATTCCTGTGATTTTAATTTGTAAAAATAATGATAATAAAATAAAACATTTTAGTTTCCTTTTACCTTACATTTCTGAACTACTTTGTGTTGGTCTATCTCAATAACATCCCAATGAAATGTTTTGAAATTAAAACGATCACAAGTTATGAATACTTTTCCAAGGAACCCTATTAAATGCACTGTAGAAATGTAAACATTATCACATTTATAACCTTTTCAAGCTGTACTCCAAGCAGTTTGTACATTTTTAGCTCCTGTGATTGTATACATTTATACAACCCTGTACTTGTTTACAGTAAATAAGTGCTGTGCATACAGTTGCAAAGTTATTGCATGTGTGTAGTTGTGTGCTTCAGCTGGTGATGGAGATCCTTCAGTGTGAGTGTATGGCATGGCCAAATGGCAAAATGCAAAGCTAATCGCAGCATGATGTTGGTACTATTAACTGGCTGCCATGTTCTGAATAAAGAATAAAATGTATTAAAATATGAATGTTGTAGTGAATCGCTGCAGAAAGAAAGAAATTGACATACTTACTGCCTCGGCAACTGTTAGCTGAAGCTAAGCCCAGCAGTTTGGAACTGAATCACAAACGTAGCATAAACAAGCAGCGGCCTTGCTGCTTATTGTGTCAAACTGGTCGTGCTGCATTGATTCTAGGAGGCAGACATGGTGTGTTACACGCAGGTTACCATGGAGGCACGTCACTCCTAACGTGACCATGTTCCACATGCAAGATAAACGGTTGTCAGCTTCGCTATTTCCTGTAGGCATTGACCAAGCTAACTGCTCTGGAAGTTGATAACTGTGTGTATATGGCAGCCATGTTGGATTTTACCTTCAGGATCTTCTTCATTTGTAATCATGGAGTTGTTCAAGTGTAACACACCAACAGGGGGACGTATTATCAGGTCCACTTTTCCATCAACTACCCAAAAGATGAAGTCATAGCCAGTTTCTAAAGGCATCAATAAGAGACATGAACAAGAGGACCACTGAGACAGTTACATTATTTTACTGTCCTCCCCCCCCCATGCCATGTATTCCTGTTTGTCCATTCACATTTCACCTCTGCTCAGGCTGAAGAGGGAGCGTTTAGGTCCACACGACTGGGTTTCCATACCAGTACCTGGTGGCCAGGACTGGATGGTGGTGCCGGGCTTGGAGCCAGAGACAACGTACCAGTTTAGTGTCCTGGCCCAAAATAAGCTTGGCACGGGCCCCTTCAGCGAGGTCGTCACTGTGAACACTCTAGGTGAGTATAACTGGGAAGAAATTCTAAATTAATGTGACTTTAGAGGCTGGGTGAATACAAAAGCAAGTAAACTACCTATGTTTAGTTTAATTGACATGTTAAGTCACAGTAGACTTCATGAATATCAGTGAGTGCTGCTTCTGTAAGGTTGCTCAGAACACATTTATGTCTGTGAAAGGCACTGTATAAATAAACTTTATTTACTTACTTATCTTCAGTGCTGCTCAGGTCTGTATTGCTGATTGAGATTTTCAGAGCAGCTGCAAAAGCAAATGAGTTGGATTAGCAGAGCTTGCCAAAAACCAATGGTGTGGAATATCATCTCTGCTACCTGAATATTGAGCTGTTAGCATGTTATGATGGTTGTGTGTGGCAGGAATATTATACAGAAACAATGTCTTAAGTAAGAGGCCGTCAGATGTGTTGCAAGCCTGACTGCTACTGGAGATCCTTCCTGCCCACAGCATCACCATCTACCATGACTTTGTGAAGACACTTGGGTGATATGAGTTATGACAACATTAGATTTTTCCTCTGAAACAAAAATATTTTTAAATTGAATTAAGTTTTAATTGAATGTGAGAACAGATATTTTAAACTCAGCTCTTTATAGGAAAGCATCTTGTTCCCAGTCAAAGGACTTTTTAAAATTGTTTTATTTAATTAAATTTTTTTTTACAAAGATTGATTCGGGATTTCTATTGCTTAAATCTAAAGTCATAATTACAACGGCTTTTTTAACATCTTAAAAGTGATTGTTGTTCTTATTTAGTAAAGGTGTCTTCTTGTTTAACCAGCAGTTAGTGTAACCGGTATGGGTTTAGTGATGGGTTTAGTTTGGTTATTTCAGCTCTAAGGAGAGGGTTGTTAATGTTGCTCAATCTAAGTGCAAATGAAGCTGTCACAGATTATTATGCAAAGATAAGTGACATGCTGAAAATGGAGATAACTAACCGCGCTGCGCCACTTTATGTGTGAGCCAAGGAGGAGAAACCCAGAGGTCAAAGCTTTCTGCTGCTGGGTGGCTCCTGCTCTATCTCTCTCTCTCTCCCACTTAAAAGCATTCCATCCTTCATCTCTAACTAAAAAAAAAAAAAATCAACAGATTTCATATTCCTTGGTTCTACTGGAGAAGGAACCAGTGGAACTGGTAGATATGCTGACAATCAGTATTTTGGCTCTGGAGTCTTTTTTGGCCTCTAGACATTTTTCTATTGCAGGATTTTGAAGTGGAGCTGTGATTCTAAACACTCGGTTTTGTTAAAATGCAATATTGTAATTTAAAAAAATGTCAAATGGTAAAAGTAGTGAAGTTGCACCTTGAAGATCACGCACTTTGTGATCATTCTTGAACCTCGCAAAAGTTTTCACACCCCTCGAACTTCTCTTGTGTTATGCTACTCTTAGAAACTACAGTCAGTTTAATTGTACCAGACCAAGATGAAGGAGTGCAATACTGTGATATGAAAGGAAAATAACACTTGATTTTCCCATATTAAAAAAATATCTTTAAAATATGATGTGCGTTGCTATGCATTCCCTCTGACTGGAGCACCTGCTTCCACAAAAAGGTCACTTGTAGATTTCTTTTAGCAATTTCTTCCATTTTTACACTCCTTTGTATAAGCTAAGTTTCTGGAGCATATGACTACAGATGCTCTCACCTGAGTTACGAAACTCTGCAGCTCCTCCAGAGCTATCACCGCCTCTTGGTTTTCGCTCTGACTAAAGCTTTTCTTTCCCAGCCTGTTCATTCAGGTGGACGTCCATTTCTCAGTAGAAATGTTTTTATGTGTAGATCATGGACAGAACAGCACTCCTTCAAATGTTTAAAGTTTGAGATCATGTTTTATACTCTTTTCAGATTATTGAAACAAAAACCCTATGTGTCGTTTTTCTTCACCTTCACTGTTATGCACAGCTTTGTTTTTGTCTGACACATGGAAATCCCCCCCCCAAAAAAAACAAAGTTTGTGGTGATAAAGTTCAAAGCAGTGATCTGCACACGGCCAAAACCTTCTCGCGCTTTATAATTTGTGGACTACTGTGCAAGCATTTTGTCGTGAAATGTCGAGAATTGTAAGGAAACAGGATTTCCTCAAGAAAAATCTTCAATCTTAAACCATGTAACCAGATCACTGATGCTGATATGCTCTTTCAGTATTTCCTACAAGTACCCCTGAACCATTGGTGCTGCTTACCCCACCACGGTGCCTCACAGCCAATCGCACGCAGCAGGGAGTCCTGCTCACCTGGATCCCACCTGCCAATCACACAGCACCGATCCAGCATTATGTAATGGAGTTCCGTCTGGGGGAACGATGGGAGATCTTGGATGACAGCATTCCTGCAGGAGAGTTGGAGCTACTCGCTCGAGACCTTATCCAGGTAGAACACATCCCAGGCTCTCTGCCAAATCCTGACTGGTGGTGACACACCGTTGTCTTTTCAGTGCTTAGAGGCGATGAGGTTTTTTGAGGTTGTGCTTCTTTGCCGTCCTTTTGAGAAGTGACCACATTTACTCAATGAGATTAAGGTCCAATAACTTCAAAGATCAAAGGTGATCTTTGAGTCACCTTTTTTTATCATTTTTGCCTTATACAGTGTTGCTCAAAAAACGTAGATCTTTGCTGATGCTTTTGGGCTCAATTGTAAGGAACCTCAGTTCCGTTGTGTAAAAAGTAGCAGCTTCTTAAAGAGACAGAGGCCCTATTTCAAAGTTTAATTTGCGAAATCAAATCTCTTTTAAGTCAGATTTGATATATGCCACATTTTTTTAACAACTTAATTTACTTGATTGTGCTATAAAACACACTTTGTGTGATTCCTCAGAGAAAATAACTTTGTGCCCGTCTTCTAATGTCGATCCTTGTCCTTCCTAAAGAATTTCAGTCTGTCTTGTATGATTTTTCCTTCAGTAAAGGGCGTTTTTGTTGCCCTTCTTGTCAAAATGACAATGATCAAAAGGCATTTATCTGCCTGGTTGTGCAGAAGCTCTTGCGACTACTCGCTGCCGATGTTAAGCAAAATCTGCATGATTCTAAAACACACTCTGTAAAGTAGAGATCCTGGTACTCCGTGCACACGTTTGGATCGTGATCACTGCAGCTGAGCTTCTCACCCTAAAGCTCTTGGTGATCTAGAAAACTGTGCTTTGAGCTGTGATATTTTTAGCAGCAGTTTGCTTAAAAGTCAGAACCTTGTGACACAAAGAAACCATGTCTGCATGACAAGACTTTTAAACACATCTGTCCCTCTGTTATAGCAACCAGAGTATGAGAAATTGATTTGAGCCAATCATTTTGTGCAAAATTCGATGTCTTATAGTAAACTCTTTAAGCTAATAAAGATTTTTCATTAATAACTGACAAATATTTGCGAACTTTCTGAAGAGACGCAGTGTGCTTTGTGACTGCATCTAGAAGTCGAAGGTGTGATGTGGGGGCCCGTACGACGATCACTAATTAGCCTCACATGTCAGCTCACCACAAATAAAACAGTTTCATCAACACTACCGCGTTCCGTGCAGTAATATGCTGTCACGTTCGGCACGGTTGTCATAGTAACAGGGCAGGTGTGCACAAGCTGATTAGGCTGACTCTTCTGTGTTACGGTCTAGTTCTGGATCGGTGTAAAACGTGCAGGGAATCTATAGATTTTGTCTCAGTAAGACATAACACTAAAACATGAAACTAATAAGTGCATTTTAACAGAACGCTAAAGTAGAAAAAAGGCAAAGGAAGAAAAATCTTGAGCGTAAAATTGACGCGCTCTGAGTAAACGGTCGTTTTCTCGCAGCCCAGCGCCGCTGCAACATGTTGGAGCATCTTTCTTTAATCTAACTGCCACTTTCAGGTCCACAAAAGTGCTTTTATTTCTCCTTGCTCTTCCCGCAGACACCCACACACACTTCATCTCTCTTGTTGCCTCACTCAAACACACACATTACACCTGGGTTGTGTAACTTCGCTGCTGCGGATTTCTTCCTCTGTGGTTAAAGCGCTTGAACCACGAGGTTTGTTCAGTCTGCTGTTCTCCGTATTTGCGTATGTGTGAAAGTGAATGTTTGCGCTGGTCACATTGCTCAATCTGTTCATCCCGGTCATCTCTGCCGACAGCTCAGTGTGAAGCCAGCTGCACTGCAAAGTGTCTTGAAGCAAGTAGTAAACAGGACGACCCGAGATCATCGAGTTGAAAAAGATTAAATATGTTCTGTACTTCCATGTCTGTTATTTAGACGTGTGGTTCATCTGCTCCTTTAATTTCAGCCTGTTTTCTCCTCCTGTGTGTCATTAGCACCGCTTCATTTCCAGGTGCTTTACGTGGGACTGATATGACGAAGAAACTGTCATTTTTGTGCAAACTTTAGACTCTGACAAAAAGACTGAAGTTGCCAGAAGAAACTCACTGATGGATGTGACTTGGTGCACAACCAGACCGGTGACGGCAGCGTAAAAAAAAAGAAAAAAAAATGTCATCAAAGGCCCTCAATGGGATTTCCATTGTGGCATCACTATTGTAGTGTTATTAGACTGTTGCTGGGGTGTTGGGCAGCCAATCAGAACAGTGAGTGAAGGTCAGCAGATATGCATTGGACCGCATCGCCAGCACATGATGGAGTCTGCTGATGGTCATATTATGGATTTGCGTGACTGTCATTTCTGGATGCCTGGCACTGTGATATCTATATGCAACACATGCTGGGAAACTGAATAGGACGGCCACTGATGAAAACCCTGACAACCCATATCGGCCTCCACCAAGTCCCAACACTTTTGTACGACGCATATAGGAGACATTTTTTATTCCTGATGACCTTCACTCGTGGCTTTGGCCAGCACAGTCCAGCAACATACATACATATGTATGTATGTATGTTGCTGGACTCTGAACATTTCACAGACTACTCTCTCCCTACCCATGAACTTATTGAAATGTTTCCCTCAGACTTTCTGCCTCAAAGGCTGAACTCCTGTTAAACTGATGTTTATGTTATCACATTTTGTTTATCTGTTCAATCTTTTCATCAGCATTTATTTTCTATTCATCTACCAAGTGAGTTTTCACACTCATGTTATAGATTCTTGATAACTTATCTAATTCTGTTTTATACTGCTGATATACTCTGAAGTGGTAAATAGACCATTTTACCTGGATGATAAATGGACTTTTAGTTTTTGTGACAGGGGAAGGGTGCGCATAACGTCATTGTCTTTTGCAGAGTGAGCTTCCTCAGAGTCTTATCAGGTGGCTGGTATAGTGGGGGAAAGAAGTATTTTTAGCTGTGTGGCTGTTTGAAGCCTTTAGTCTGATCTGTTCTGCTTATTTTAACATCCTGACGGCTCTGCTCCTCCCAGGAGGCCTGGTACGAGTTTCGCGTCATGGCCGTCATGGACGACATGGTCAGCGAGCCCAGTAACGTGGTGGGAGTGTCCAGCACAGGTAAGTTCTCACAAGATGCAACATGCGAGAACTTTCTGTGGTTATTTCTGTGCTCTCCAAGGCAACAGGATAGTTGAAGGATTCTGCATCACAATGCATTCAGTTCATCCCCGTGCCTGTAACGTCTCCGCAACATCAGGCCATCCTTGCATCTCTGAGACAGAGATTTTTGCTACTTATGCATTGCACACACAGCACCTTTGACTTAACATTTTGCTCTATCAGCGCTATTTAATGAAGACTCCATTGGCATGCACACTCTTTCGTGGCATTCTGATAAGTATGACATCATCAGTTTACCCAGCATCCACTGACTCTTTGGCTACTCTTTGTGCTCAAAAGAGAAATAATTAGAAATCAGCCTATTTTTAGCTGCACCGCTGATATCTGTTTGCTTTCTGAAATCAAGCCTCAGAACGTGATGCGGCGCCCCTGCAGAGGTCACTGAGTACACATCGTTTGGTAAAACAGATGTTGGCAGCTAATACAGACTGCTGTCGCTGTCATATTAGGCCTCTGCTGCCCTCTACTGGTTGTAGTGGGGAGCTTTGAAGTAGTCGTGACCAAAACCTATTAAACATTCTTTGTTGTTTTTTTACACATGCCAACAATTTGTCCTTGTATTTAGTAGTGATCTGCGATGTTTTTGCCAATTCAACATGTTACAACGTCAAGCTAAACCAGAGATCAAAATAGTGCAAACACAACATAGAACTATTCACAGTGTTTGGAACGAGGGATCTTGCATAGTGATTAATTCTTATTGTGAGCTTTTAATGGTTTAGGCCTGCAGGCATAATGAGGAAATCCACAGAGAGGGAGGCTTCTGCACCATCCTGATTGGATGATCATTTTCCGAGCCTTCTCATCCACCTGTTTCTTCCCAAGAGCGCCCAGATTTCTCTGCTGAGCTTCAGTAATCTTGGATCGCGCATTCAATAAACTGGCATCACTGACACACACATTACGCCAACAAATAACGGACAGGACAAAAGGTGTTCAATGGAAATCGCATCAAGTAGTATTGCAGGCGTAAAACAAGTTGAGAATTATCGAGAATAAAAACGGAGAACCAGACACACTTTCAACCTTTGTTCAGGCCACACCAAGATCCATTAAATATGTCCATAACAAAAGCAGCTCTGTGAACAGAAAATTGTGTTTTATACTGTGGATACGAGAAACTTCAATTTAACAGTAGAGAGACTTTGTTGTCTAAAAAATACAGTGGAATGTGCTGAAAGTGGGTTAAAATAGACTTAGACATGACAGCGAACTTGGCAACAAAATGCTGTTGCTTGGCTACCGGAGTACACAGAGAAAAAAAAATACTGAAAATGTATAAGTTTGACTATTAATGCACATACATATATTCAAGTTTTACTAGTGAAGGTATTCAACAAAACTCTTGAAAGCAGAGATTGTTCCATTTCTTTAAATTTTAAAGTTTTAAAAAGAGACAGTTTTTTTTACGTTCCAAAAAATAGCACATTAATGTGGAGACAGGAAGTTCAAAACCACTTTAATCATCTTACCTGGTTATTCAGAGCACTGGGTGTTCTCTCAGGGCACACTGTGTTCTCTTCCTCCGTTTTCACATTTGGACAGTAATCTCAAAGCAAATATCAGCCCCGAACCAGGAGTGAGGAGAAGCTTCTGTACTTTAGTGTTCATTACGAGCAAAGTCACAACGCACAGTAATGAAACATTTACAAATGTGCTGATAATAAGCTCTTGTGTTGATCATCATTTTCCATTCTTACTACAGGCCACCGCAACTTCGCCAACAGCTTCTTTTATCTCCTTCATGCTAGGAGTTTGCTGTTGATATTGACGTTTTCTGCATTTGGGTTGTCGCCTTGCAGATTTCTTCCCCCCTCCAGAGATGGTGGAGGAGCGTGGACTGACGCGGCCGGTGGTGGCTGGCATCGTGGCCACCATCTGCTTCCTGGCTGCAGCTGTCCTCTTCAGTACAATGGCTGCCTGCTTTGTCAACAAGCAGCGCCGGAAGAAGCTCAAGAAGAAAAAAGGTCAGGGGAAGATTCTGTCTTCGTCCCACGATTTCTAAGTCAGAAAATCCCCTAATATTATATTATTCTGCACTAGTTTTTCTCCATGCCGTCTTAGACTAATTTCTGCTTCTCTTATTAAACTTATTAGATAAATTGTTAATATAATTTTGGTCTTCAAAATGTTGATTCACATCCAGGAATGTGCAACAGATAACGAAAATATCCAGAAACATAAATGAGAGGGAAAAGAATGAATGAAGGTATTCATTGCACTAATTGTTGCTAAGATGTTCATTCATTTTGTTGACTTTACATTCTGAAGTCAACAAAATGTGGAAAAGTGTCAGAGCCTGTTAAGACTTTGCTAACAAGACCTGGTTTTCTACATTACCTCATGAATGCAGTGAAGGGAGTGATAGACTTCCTGAAAATTGGATCAGTTTCATTTGGAGAAATCCTGTAGGACAACTTGGCTACAGGTCATTTAATCAACCATCTGACCACATATTTCATTCATTAAAAGTGCTGGTCAAATTAGAAGGGATCCACTTAATAACGGCTGTGTGTCCTCGTTTATATAAAGTAGCTCGGTGATACGTGAAAGAGCGTTCAAGTCAGTAAAGTAGAGAAAAACCTTGTGGAAGACTTTCACATCATGCTGAATAATTATTATGTCTATCATTTTTTTGTTTGTTTGTTTTCCTCTTACGTCTACCTCACCTGCAAGTAAACTTTAATGACAGTAAAACTGTCTTGTATCTTTCTGCCACTCTCCAGATCCCCCTCTGTCCATAACCCACCTCAGAAAAAGCATGGAAACACCGTAAGTACACGGTCCCACAACACCAATGCACTCCTACAAACACCCAAATGTGAATGAGGATTTCTGTTACATTTGCTGAGGTTTTTGTGTTAAGTACTGTCAATAGCCAGGTTTACTCTGAACGCATTGATTCCTATTAGTCAGCGCTCTCGTGGGCGCGAGAGTTAAGTTGCTAAAAACACAGCTGCTTTCTAACAACTTTTTCTTTAACAGGAATAGATCTTTATTTTAAGTTCTAGACATTTGTGTAAATGTTTCCCTCACGTTGCCCGTAGAGGTCAATCTGCAACGCTTTTATCCGCATCAGGAATGTAAATTGAACACTGTGACCAACAGCTAACTTGAAGAGGTTCCCATCAAGCAACAGAGTTAATACACAGATGCATTCTGTGAACAGTATAATTAATATCTAATTGTTTAGTAGTTTACCACATTAACTGAAACAGCTAATAGAAATATCCTAAATAGAGGATTTCTTTTGTTAAAAACCGCAATGTTTTCATTCGGAGTTAGAATATGCCTCAATAAAAAATATCCATCAAGCGACTCTTTAAAGGTGGAGTATGTAACTTTTATAAGAAATGTTTTTGTTTTTTTTTACATATTTGTTAAAACTGTTACTGTGTTTTGACAGCATGACTTTTTTCTTTGAAAAAATCATCTTCTTCCACTTCCTTCTAATGCTATTACAATCTGCAGAAATGTACTCCTCTCAGTCAAAAACAAACCAATCAGAGCCAGAAAGAAGGTCGTAGAGCTGTCGATCAATCTCATGCACATGCTGCTGTATGTGCTGATGGCAGATGAACAACTTACAGTTTCAGGAAAACCTTTCATCCGCCATCATCAGTGGCCAGCTAGTTGAGGATTCATGGAAGACTCTGGTATCAGGAAGAAGATGCAGTGCAGCAGCAGAGAGCGACTGGGAGAGTTTGCATACACGAGCATGATTGAGAGCACTAAGACCCTCCTCCTGGCTCTGATTGGTTGTGTCACGTTCTACCTGTCAGGTAACAAACATCATATCTGTACCTAATTGTCAGTGTGCCACTAACATGAACAAAGAGCAATATGCATAAATGTCACTACAAGTTGTGCAACATTCAAAATAATCCAACACAGGACAATAAAACAACTCTGGACCGCCGTCGTCTTTACTGTGCAGCTTTTGTGTCCATGTTAGCCCCTGAACACAAACTCTTCAGCAGGTTGTGTCCATAAGGATTTTTTTGTGCACCGAGCTTCACAATGCAAACATTTTCCAAGCCAAAATCACCAACCCGGAACATTGGCTGTTAAAATGTGCATATAAGTGACACAGCATAACAATCAAGACATTTATTTCCCCAAATAAATGTGTTTTCATTAAAGTTACTTGTGAAGTTTTGACATTAAGGAGTGTACCGGAGTGTGTGTGTGTGTAACACAACTCTTAGTTAAAGTGTAAGGTGTTATTGAAAGGTAAATTTTTTTCCATTAAACCACTCTGCTGGTTTCTTCAAGCATCTGCTGGTTGAAGAGCTTTCAGTTATTGTGCTTACACTTCAAATCAACATAAAACACATTTTATGTTGTTCTCTTTGTTCTCAATAAATGTTTTGCAGTTTTGAATTCTTATGTCGGAAAAGTCTTTAAAAGAGGATTTTTGCCATTGTTCCATAAAAGTCAGTGTGGTTGTCGCCCTTTAAATTCTTCTTCTACGATCAGAGTTTTATTATGCTTTTTACACGCGCTGCACTTTAATCAGGTTTTCTCTGAATCTCTGACTCCTCTTTTCCACCTTAATTAAAATGTTTTCTTCTTCCCTTTCTTCTTTATTCATGCCTCTCATTACCAAGTCACCTTTTAGTGCCCATGTCTTCTGTGCTTTTTACTGTCTAATCTCCCCACCTTTACAGGAGTCCACTTAGTTTCTTTCCCAGCCTTGAGTCCTACTGGGAAGGGTTGACTGCACAGTACAAGCCACAATCTTCCAGTCCTCAGTGAGTGTGCCCACCTGTTGTCCCCCTGGTCTTGCACACTATATGCTCCCATTTGCACTTCGATCCTCAAAGCCCTGTCTGCATGCTTCCGGCTAAATGTCCCAACCAGGCAATAACAATACTGGTCATGGTCTTAAGTTCTGAGATGGTTTCAGACACTATTTTGGACTTCTTCCTTTTACGTGGCAGTGAGACACTAAGCATCACCGTGCAGTTAATTGTCGTTTTCAATTTCTGGCTGTTTCTTGATTGTTGAGAGATGCTGAAGTTTTTCTCAGCATACTGCAATCCCAAGTCAAAAGTTTAGTGATGTGTAGTAAACATGCTGGAGGTCCAACTACATGACTGCGGCGAAGCCAACCTGTTCACGGTGCTTTAACAGCAAGGACTGCACTCAGGAAAAAGGTAATATTCTGTATTTAATGAAGGTGATTTGTGCCCAGAATCACTGAGTCGAAGGCAAATAATGACATTAGAAGGAGGCTCAGGTTTGTGTGTATCTAGCTGTGTTCAGCTCAGAAAGTAGGTAGAACATGAGGTCAAGAAACTGAAATTCTCAACTATTTCCAACTGCAAGGTTTTTATTATTTCTTGTGGTTCACATCATGAAGCCGAATCGTGGTAAACTAAATGAGAGAGTGTGAACATGAACAACATTAAAACTCAAAAAAGAAACATTAAGAGCCTGGCTAAAGTAGTGTTGGGTTGTATATAATTGTGGCTTAATCCCCTTTATTAAGTCAACACATCTTTAGTTTGTTTAAAACTTAGTGGAAATGTAATCAGGACAATGTGAGGCAGATAAAGATGTGGTTTATATCATGAAAAACAGTAAGTGATCCTGGGAATATTATGTTTCTTTTTACCTCTTTATGTACCATGTCCAAATACATGGACACATAAATATCTTTTTACATTTTTAAACAATGTGTATTTTTTTTTCACCTTAAAAAATGAACCAAATGCAGTGGGAAATGTCCATTTGCCTTATATTCTTGCTGTTGAGATCAGAAACACAATGGAATGGAAGTTTTAATTAAATAGACAAAAAAATACAATGTTTGCTTTCTAAACATTGTGAAATTTTGGACAAAATGTGAAAACTATAGTCAATAGTATAAATGCGGACTTCTAATTGAAATCATAAATAAAAATGGTTTGGGTTGATATAGCTCTAGCCTTCATTGTTCTTATTTTGGGACTCTATAAGCTAAAAGAGTCATTTTTTCTGCATATTTTCAGTTTTAAATAAAGTCAAAGGCTGGCAAAGGTTATATAGATGTAATAGAGACGTATATGGAACAACACTATTACACTGAGCAAATCATTGTGTTTTCTGTTGAATAGACACAGATTTGCAATGTTAATTATGTCCTTCCAACTCTTCACAAATGGGAAGATGTTAAAGTTTACATTTTCACAAAATACTAGCAATAATCAAATGTATATATATATATATAGATATAGATATATATACATATATCTATATCTATATATATATAGTAAACTAAATGAGAGAGTGTGAACATGAACAACATTAAAACTTGTTTTTTTTTCACTTTCAAAGCAGTCAAGTTTTTTCAGTGGTTTTTGTAAACTGTTATATTGTTATATTTCTACTGCATAGTAAACAGCAAATTATGATTTTGATGTCCTTAATTTTCTGATAAACACATAGAAATATACAAGCAAGAGTTTAGATTTGTGTTGCACACCTATTTTGTTGTACAGTTAAAATATTGTTAATATTGTGATGTATGCAGACTGTAAATTCTAATGTTGTCCTTTGTAGTGGAGTCATTGTTTGCATATTCAGCACCACAAGAAGACAAAATGATTAGAAACTGCAAGTTTCCTTCTTTCTTATGTTATACAGAAAACTACCCTCACGAAAATAATAATAAGAAAAGGTTCAGCCACAATTTTTCAGAAAGAAGCTTTTGGGATAGCAGGCTATGTATTCATCTGTCTGAGTTTGTAACCAGGTGCTCTAGTTTCCCAAGACTGAGTCACATGAGCAACTGGGTACAATATTGGTAATGATAGCCACAATAACTTGTTGCTGGATCCACTAGGATTCAATACAAAACCATAAATATTTAAAATTTTGTGATATTTTGTGTAGTTTTGTGATTTATATTTGGTTCTGGGTGTTTTTCTATGCTTTTCTGTCTATGTTTAGCAAATTGTTTTCCTACCTGACACCAACATTTAGTGTCAGGAAATACTAAATTTTGGTGCGATACTTACCTTTTTACGTATCGCACCAGCTGACCAAATCATTTTCTTTTTAATTATGAGGGTGGAGTTGTAAGGCTTTATATAAATATGAAGATATTGTTAAATAAAGAGAGATTTTCTCACTTATATCTTGCCGTTGAATTAATTTAAATTTGCTAGTCTTATTATGGTAAAAACCGTCTATTGTTTCAAAACTGTTGGAAAATGTAGGGTCATGCAGTACTTGGTGACTCAATCAAATCCAGTTTGTTGTTGTCCACCACTTGCTCTTAAATACTTGTAATGAAGTTCAGCATGATGTTCTTAAATGTGTTGTAATTGTGTAATAGCCCTTTCTTCAGTGCACCACCCTACCTGCAAGACAAGATGTTAAAAACCCCAACCGCTGATAGAATAACTTTAGAAGTAACTAAAATGCAGTATATTTTGCTGGATATCCAGGTTTTTCACTGACCTATGCTATTGCTGTTTTAAGCTCCAACCAGTTATTCAGAAATAACATTTCTGTCTTCCTAAACGTTTAATGATGTCATAAGCTTATTTTTAATGCAGGTGAAAATGTCTTCATCACCATCTGAGTCGGAAAATTCTGATCCGATAAATGTTCTTATATTTACTTCTGTATTTTTGACATAGGTCATCTTCAGGAAAGGTGAGTCCGGAGAGCATACGTTCAAAGGCATCTCCATCAGAATCGTCCGAAGAGAGTCATGACCAGCGTGGAAGGAAACCTCCTCCGAGTCCAGGAAGGAAAGAAGAGTTATCCTTATACAAGAAGACCAAAAGAGCAATAACAAGCAAGAGGTACATGTCCAAGCACGAAGCTGAACCAACAACACCTATTGAACTTATCAGTCGAGGCCCAGATGGACGATTTGTCATCGATCCCACTGATGCAGAAATGTCAGTCAAGCCCCGCCGTATTGAGGGCTTCCCCTTTGTGGAAGAATCAGACCTTTACCCAGAATTTCGACAATCGGACGAAGAGAATGACGATCCAAGGCCTCTTCCACCAGTCATGGCACCGCTTCGGCCTCACCAGATTTCCCCAATCTCCAGTCAAGAATCTTACCTCCAGCCTCCAGCCTACAGTCCTCGTTTTCACAGGCCTTTTGAAGGTATGACCATCATGGAGAGCAGTCAGCTCCATGCCACGGGACAGATCCGAGGCTCTCTCCACCATAGAGCTTTCTATGGCTATCTAGGACCACCCGGAGATCACGATCCCCCACCTCCTTTCTACATGCCTGATACCAGCCCGCTGAGGTCGGTCATGTCCTCTCCTCCATACTTTGCTGAGGGTCCTTTTGCACACCATATGATTCCTGAAGAAATCGGAGAGGGTGAATTTCCACAATACGCTGTGTCTGGCTTCCCACTCCCTCTGACACTGACCTCTTCCTCTCATTCACCAGAGATTTGGCAGGGACTAGATTTGACCTTTTCAAGTTTGGAGGGGCCTCAATTTATATTCCCCCCACCCCACCCTCTGCATACCCGCCATGATCCTCCCTACGCCTCTCCACCTCATGTTCTTCCCCTTAGCGCTTTCCAGCACTCTTCTCTTCCAATGCCTACCTACCCAACAGTCCTGCCACTTGAGGCCTCAAGTCGCAGGATGTCAAAGAGTCATAAAAGCAAGTCTCCCAGCAAGGCCAGGCCTCATGGCTCCCCAGCCAGGCATTTAGCTATGCAAGAGGCACATTTAGGGCAGCTAAGACCTTCAGGCCATAGTATGGGTGTGCCAGTTTTGTCTTATACTGATCCAATGGCTCATATCGTCCCCAGCACATTCAGTAATTTGGATACACGATGGTTTGAAACCACCCCCCGTTTTAGTCCCAGACAGACTCGTAGGATGGATTCTGGCTTGCATCAGGTGGTTCTTCAACCCTCTCGACTTTCACCCCTTACCCAAAGTCCCCTTAGCTCTCAAGAGGGCTCCCCAGAGATTGTAGTGCGCCCACGCCCACGTCCAAGCATGGTGCAGCCTCCCATGCCCCCAGGGATGTCTGAGATTACCCTGCTTCCACCATCCACAGCCAGCTTTTCAAGGAGATCATCCCCATCCTCATCACCTGCTCAAGGTCAGGGTAGCAGGAGAACAAGCCCCAGCTACCGTTCCCACATGGCTTTTGCCACTGCTGCAACCAGTTACCCAGCTTCCCAGTCCCCATCGCCCCCCGTGGAAAGCAGCAGCATATTTGGGCAAATGCCAGCTCATAGGAGGACTGAGGAGGAGATCCTTCCATCTGAGCCCTCTCCACCCCAGTTGTCAGCTTCAGGGTAGGTCTGTTAGGCATGCAGAGAGGGATGCCATTTGTGTCATCTGCCTTAACCCATAATGCTTTGATGTGGGAAGTTGCTCTGACATTTTGGCTACTGAAGTTCTATATCTACCTATTGGACCATTGATTTAATAGTTGGGTTTCTTTTTTTTTTTGTACATAAAATTTAAAAATGAAAGCAACCTGATTCAAAGCAACCTATTTGTTATAACAATAGCTTTGCATTCTGGGATGTTAGCTTGTAGTTTGAGTTCTGCTGATGCAGCTCTTCATCTCAGACATCAAGTTAGAGGTATTCACCCACTAAAATCTGTGAGGGACTGTCTCCAAGTTGACCTGCTAGAAAATGCAAAAAATGAATAAAAGAAATTCTATTCTATGTAAAAAGTATTGAAACTAATGCGAGTAAATAATTAGTTGGAATGCATTGTATTCATAGATTTTATTTAACACCTTTAAGAGCTCCAGTCTTTACAGTCAGCAATCATTTAAGATCTTAGTTTTTTTCATCTGTATCATGCATTACCCTGCTTTCACTTAACAGGCGGAACCCCATATTATTCATCTAATTAATGTCCTAGAAGAAACACCATCATTATGCTTAGCTCAAAGCCTTTCAAAGTGCCTTTATTAAGCAGAAGAATGCTTTAAGAAGAGTTCATCTTGGCAGGCCCTGCGGCCCATCCTCAGCCTTTGATTGCATGATCAAATCTACCTTACCTTCCAACCTCTCAGATTTTTCCTACCCACCTTCCTTTACCCTTTCTATCACTCTTTTTCCCCAAACTTTTAAGTGTTACCAGGTCACCCCCAGGTCTGACTACCAAGGAGAGGTTTTTGGGCAAAGTGTGTCACAGGGCCTGTCCGCTTCTCATGTACTGCAATGTCTCCATCATTATGAATTAGGGGCAGGGTGGTGGTTCTTAATGACTCCTGGAGTCTTACCTGCTTTGTTTTTGATTGATCTCAGCTATCTGGGCAGCGTTGTTGTGACCAGGTCCTCTACACCGCAATAGGTAAGGGTTGGATCCATGTCTGAAAGGGGGGGGTTAGCAGGTGGGACTTTTTGATCACCTCGTCCTTTAAAGGGGAATACAAGGCTTTGAGTCTTTGTTTGATTTGTTCCTTCCGTCACAGTACATGTAGGGTTTTTTTTCTGTTTACTTTCTTCTTTTTGTCAAAGTGGCTATGCATTTTACGTTCTGCAGTCTTAAGTACTTTATGCATTCTGACTGATATGCATAAGCCATCCGTTGTCTGAGAGATCAGGACAAAGAGGTCTCAGCAACAGGACTCGCTTGCTTGACATGCTTGAGTTGTTTTTTTAATTGACACAATTACTTACAACTATCTGTCCAATAAAAACTTTATCAAAGAAAAATGCACCCTAGGTAAAAACATCATCACAGGATGCTCATTCATACATGTACCAGATTCACTATTTATGGAGTTTGAATCCAAATAAAGACTAAGCTCTGTTATCATGAACATTCTTGGTAACATAATCAAAGTGCAAGTGAATGACTGGTATGTTCAGGATGTCCAACCTTATTCTTAAATGTCAATTTACTTCACACCTTTTGAGAAACGGTGTCTTGCAAAACTATACATAACCTTTAGCTTGAAGGAAGAAAAATTATATATAGTATTGATTTTTTTAAAAACCTACCTTTAATTATAGAATGCATGAGTATTCAGCCCCCCCTTAGTCAGTCCTTTGTAAAATCATATTTTTGCCCCAAGGCTTTGGGGTAATGACTTTATCAGCTTAGATCTTTGTCTAAAGATCTAAGCTTAGTTACTTCTTCACTAAGTAACTCATGCTCATGCAGATTAAATAATAATTGTCCAGGAACTTTAAAAGTCAAGTCTTGCCTGGGATTATCAAATATATTAAGGTCTGGACTTCGACCTAAAACACAAACTATTCCACTGTTGTCCTACTATAATCAGCTTTCTTTCATGATTGTCTCATAGTCAGCTACATCTCTCTTTCTATCATCTCTGACTTCTTTGTTGCTGTTGAAGAAAAAAACATTCCCATATAATGCTTCCACTACCATGTTTTACTGAGGAAAATGTGAGTTCTGGGTGATGCGCATTGTATACTCATATTTGCACATAGTCCAGAAAGTTCAGCGTTGGGTACAGCTGACCACAGCTCCTTCTTCCATGTGTTTGCTGTCTCTCACATGGCTTATGGCAAATGTCAAACAAGAATTATTGTGGTTATCTTTCTACAAAGACTTTCTTCTTGCTACTTCTACATAAAGGTCAGATATGTGGAGTGTCTTGTTGACACAATCTCCTAAACAACTTGTGGATTCCCTAAACTCCTTTGGAGCTACCAAGGGCTTCTTGGCTGCTTTTCTGATTGATGATGTCCTTGCCTGGCCTGTCAGTAGAAATGGACAGCCATGTCTTTGTATGTTTCAAGTTATGACATACTTTTTCCATTTTTAATATTCTTTTAGAACTCTGGTTTGAGCCTCTGCTGCTCCTTGGTCTTCGTGATGCTGTTTGTTGACTAATGTTCTCATAAACATATCAAACCTGCATAGAACACCCACATTTATACTGAGAATAATGATGTGACTTTTGAAGATAATTTGTTGCTCTGGATTTTACTGAGAAACCAATTAGAATAAGGAGGTTAATTAATACACTTATCACACTTTTAAATTATTGCTTGCATTTTATGATTTTCTTTCCTCTTACTATCTTTTACTTTTATTGCTACTGTATGTACATGCCGAATAAAATACATTCAAGTTTATGGTGGTAATGTATGGAAGAGTTCAAGAGGTATGAATATTTTTGCAAGGCACTGCAGTTGTATCTTGTGGTTTATAGACATAGGTGGGGGGTTTTAGCCTCACATTTATATGTAATTACAAAAAAGAACATTGAGCCAATAGTTAAAATGTTATAGGTATTTCCATAGTGGTAATATCTGTGAATAGCCTCCAGTTTCCACAGCAACAACTCAGTTCCACCAAGTAAAAAGTCAACAAGCCACACCCTTGTTTTTTCTGTGCGAGCTAGCTGCCTATAAACCTGGGTTGTGAATTTGAGCGCTGACTTCAGACCTGAACTACGTGGCAAGCAAATAGGCTTATATGTTTTCCTAAACTTCTGCGTCAAAACACATTGCACTCCTAACCGCTGCGGTCTTGACTTTGCTTTGCTACATACTGCATGGTCAGCACCCAGCAAAAAAATAAATAAAACAAACCTCCCGGATCCCACAAGAACTGCATGTCAAGAACTGTACAGTAGTTGAATGTGTACCTCATTTTGTCTTGTTTCCTTTAACCCATTAGTCTACCATTTACTTCATTGAACATTTTTTACCAGGATGGAATCAATCATTGTTTGATTGTGTCAAGTTTATTTGCCGAAGCTGAGTAAATTGTTCCCCAAGCCTTGCAGGCAGAGTTTGCCTGCCTATTTAAGCTGACCCCCAATAAAACTGACTGTTTGTTGTGACTTAAGATCCTTTCAGATAGTAGTTCAGCAACAAACACATGAACTTTTCATATTTATTGAGCGAGAGAAATAAAAAATAAGATGAAATAAAAGCAAACATGCCACCACAAACTTGTGTTTCAAATCCTGTTGACTTTTACTCTCATAAAAGATGCTTTGCATTGAACCTTGCTTTGCTACAAAATGCATGGTGTTTTCAGGCCATGTGGTTGGAGAATGAAAGGGGTACAGTCTATGACATGTTTAGGGCAAGTTAGATTTTCTTCTGGGAACTCAAAGACATCGACGTCAGATTTTAGCTTTTGTAGGATCTCTTTTGTCTTTGGTAAAGACCACGAACATTACTCCCCACAAGTGCTAGACATGTTTGTTTTAGTTGTGTATTTACTCAGAACGCCTTGCGCTAAAGTCCGTTTCGTGACTCTGGATTGGCCTCTTAGCCACTTGGCATTCACATATGCATTCGTACAGCACCAGAGTTCACTTAACCAAACCGAGATCTAGGTCTGCAGGCGAACCAGAGTTCACTTTTTTGATCCGCATCCGAGTTTGATCGCACATTTGGACTTCTAGGCAAGTGAACTAAAGTTTGATTAAAGTGGAATAAACAAGGCTAGCGTGAATGCACCTTGTCATATCACCACATCACATTTTGCTATTTTTAAAACTTTGTTGTGCTTTCTTGCACAATGATAATAAAACAGTTTTAATTCTTCTGATTTAGATTTGTTCTGCTGTCCCATGTCACCCTTATACAGTACATAGTGGGTGCAGTTTCTGACTTCTTCTCAAGATGGATAAGAGGGAGCATTAATGTTGGTGAGTTAAGTTTAGCCCTTCGTTCTGTGCCAATACCTCATTTTTAGTGCTAAGCAATGAGGAAACGAAAGGATGATTTGGAAGGGGCTTTAGATTAAGGTTCCTATAAAGACATAGTGGAACAGGAGAGGGAATTTCCTGCCATGTAGACTTCAAACTCATTCAAGGTCCAACATTCATCAAGGTTTTAAGGCAGATCCAGCTGTTTTTGCTGTTATTGAGCACTAGCCTTATTATTGTGAAGGCCAAACAACCTATACTAGTTTATCACATTCTTTATTCCAAAGGTATCAAACGTAATCTTTAGTATCCAATAGATTATGGCACAGAATAGCTTCTGCACAAATTAATGGGGAAATTGCTGAATCAGCCTATTCACTGTCAATTGATTTCTTTAAGTGGTGCTAAATTGTTGACTCATCGGTTTTTGAGAAGGACAACAAGTGAGCAATTAAAGACATACAGGTCGACAACATGGGTCAGCAGTTTTCAGGTTTGAACCATTTTCATGACTCGTAGTGGAAAAGAAAATGGGTGTAATACATATAACAATTGTAGTAATAACAATAATGATTTTTTTTTTTGTTGCACAATACATGTAATTGGATTGCATTTCTCCTGCAGTCACACTAATTGGGTGGCATCAAAAAAGCCATCTTAAAACCTAATATGCTGTTCCATCCACCTGGTAATATAAGAACACTGAGCTCACCTCTGTTGGACAGTACCAATGTAACAGATCCCCCTACTGCCAAAGGGCTAAAGGGACAGTATGATGTAAACTCAACTTTTTTTAGCTTTACATCATCATATGATGTTGTGCTCTCATCAAAAACATACATGGAGATTTGCCTTGATTCTTTCATGCATGCTTGAGAAATCCTTTAATCTCCCGTGCAAAACACCTGGTTGGACCGAGCTCCACCATTGAGGCACAGCTTCTCCTCAGAGTCACAGTTTCCAAACTTCTGAGCTTCCAACTCACAGTGCAGCCCTCCTCTGTGATTCTCCCTCTCAGCTCTTTCAGACTAGCCAGCAGCAATTAGGAAACACCTGGTGGAACTGCGTATCCTGTTGAGCTCATTATACAAGCTACTTCTCAGTGAAATGCTAGTAGAAATGCTCTTAACGGGTTAATGGAGGAATGATGTTGTGATGACTTCTGAAGGTGGAGTTTCAGAATAAACAGAAGTTTTTAAAGAGACAGAGGCCCAATTCCAAGGTGTTGAATTGTGACGACACATTTCTCTTAAGTCACACTTGTTATATTTGTATATATAGAGCATTTTTTATAACAACTGAAGGTAACATAGTTACTTTATTTTAAACAAATCTATATGGCTGGAAAATACATAATACTGATATATAAAGTCTTTGTAATCATTTAATAATCTGCATTTTAAGTAGTATGTCTTCTGATATCATCAGCTGGTGAAACGACTTGTGTAACACTCTCTTACCTGCTTACAATTTCTGATCACAGATCACATGTACAGGCAGGTGTTGAAAATAGGACTGCCATGTTAGACTGAATCTTGGAATTCAGACATAATGAGACAGTGACGTTTGTAGTTTCTCTGCATTGTTGGCCTCCGCAAAATTTCAGAGTACAATGTTTGACAAAGAGAGTCAAACATTGTTGTAAAATGCCTGGAGAACTTTCTCATTTCTCATTTTTAATATGAAAAATGTAATTTAATTTCCCTTTGGGAGTAATAGGATATTTTTAATGTAAATTGAACTTATAAGATAGATATTCATGTGTACTGTTAAAACACTACATAAACATAGATGACCTAGGCATAGATTGTTGAATCTGTGTCACCTTTGGCTATTAGTCTCTTCAGCTGAATGTACATCATGTATGTGTATTTTTATTATTATTATTATTTTTTTTTTTTACATTTTTTAACAGCAAAGCAGAAAGGGCGTTGCTTGTTTTTGGCAGTGATGAAGCACATTTCTAAATCTCAACTACTATGCTCAGCAAGTTTTTTAATATATATTGTTATGTAGAAAATGCAGTAGATTCCTCCCGGGTTCCGAAAAGTTGTGGAGCAACAGAAATCTAGATCAGCCTGCAGCCCAACTACAAACCGAGACGTATTGCTGGTGGACACAGGGATGTAATACTCTGCATAAAGCAACCGTGCATTAATTTTGATAGCCGTAAGTTTGGACTGCAGAACAGATTTCGCTGTGTCCTGCCATAGATACTCACCTACTTGATTTTATTCTAAGGAACAAATACTTTGCAGAAGTCAGGCACTCAAGGGGTCAACGACACCCTAAAAATAGACTGAAGTGCCCAATGAAGTGCTTTTGAATGTATTCCCCTTTAAAGTCATGTTCCATGTGCAAACTGCCATGCATGCCATTGCTAAATATTGCTTCTCCGTTTCAAAAACAAAACAATTATATGGGAAAGGGGAAAAAAAAAAGAAAAAAAAAATCTTGTTACATTTGTTGTCCTGGTGCTTCGCTTTTCTTTGGCTTATTTTTCATTATGTGACTGTTCCTGAGTAGTCATTTTCCCCTCCCGCCATCTCTCCCCCTGTCAGCATGGTGAAGCCCATTGTAGACAGTATCCATGTCTATGAACACATATTGATGATGCTTTGTCGCTCAGCTGTGATTCTCCCCCTCTACTAACAGCATTTGGTTTCTCTCTGCAGCCACGGTGGGAAGATGGCCTCTTTGCAAATGCTAATTGTTTTCTGTGTGTTTGTGGCAGAAATCTGTGGGCTGCCAAACGCTATGTGCCTCCATAAACAGGAGGGAGTTGGTGACAAGCTGCCAAATATACTCTACTTACCAATAAAGTCTATGCAACTGTTGTTTTCAGAAAGCCATTACGTCATTTATACAGTAAATATCCAACTACAAAAGTGTTTTTGTACTTAACATGCCTCTTTATTGAGAATCGTGTTGAAAAATTTGGCTCTGAAACCAACAGTTCGAGACCTGTTTAAATGTCGTATTGATGTATCCGCTATAAAACATGACTCAGTGATCTAAGCTGCACTGTAGGGATAAACTGGGGGGGTCTAACATTCAATATGTAGGTTTTATCAGTATATATGTAAAGTATGGATTACGTCGTTCAATGAAAACATTTTTTTCAAGATGCATCGAATTCATGTAAATTCAGATTTCAACCAGACGTTTTATAATTAAGCTAACTGTATCTGTTTTATTCCAAATGATATTGAACTTTGTGTTAGTAGTAAAGCTCATATTCTACTGGATTTCAGGTTAATTAATGAGTTGTACCATTTTTAGTCCATGTAATAGTGCTGATTTTTGGGGTGCGGGGGGGGTTGTGCTCTTCTCGATGCAGAGTTACCCGTGTTTTCCCTTTCTCTCTTCCTTTCATTTAGAAAACGTCGAGGTGCATCGAGAGCCCATTCGGGGTCTGAGAGGAGTGATGCACTGAGATACCAGCGTGTCAGAAAGGCCAAGAAGATGACGATGAACAACAACAACTCAAAGACCAGAAAGAAAGCAGGTATGGACAGTTTTCCACACCCAATGGGGGTAACTAAGGACGAATAAGTGCCTAGATTGCAAAAACAAGACAACCTAGTAGAACCAAAACCTAGCAACTATACACAAGGTAGACCAGGTTCCAAGAAAAGAGAATGAAGAAAATAAACCAAAATCTAATCAGACTGGAATTTAACCAAAACATTTAGTTACCCTCATAGATTGTCCCAGAACAACAGATCCCAGCTGTGATTTAGCAAAAACAACTAAATCCAGTTATATTTACCATTCTTGGTAGGATCTCTGGCAGGATGGCTCTAATACAGCAAGACGCAAAAGAGAGGGACCTGTAAGGTGCGCTTGTTCAAATTTTCAGGCAGAGTCCACAGTTTTCTTTGAACTCCTGACTGCAGCTTGAACTGTATCTTCAGCAATGCTCAGGATGTTCTTCCGTTTTGATATTCAGCTGCTGAAACCGTTGACATCATCGTCACTGAACCCGAACAGGTATCGCAATTTTTGTCATAGCGCCCTTTTAGAGTCGCATGACTTTACAGACACAAATGTATTTACAAGTGGAGAGATATACTGTCTAAAATGCACAGAGTGTCGTAGTCAAGACAGATGTTGCATGTTTTAATTACAGGTGAAAATTCTGAAAGTGTTGGTTGAAATGTCTTCATAATTTTGATAAGGTACAAATCTAAACGTTTGCATTAGGGGGAGAAGGTCTCAATGTCACTCCTTTTGCAATCGTCATAAGTGCAGCTGGCAATTTTCTTCCACCAGGTGTCTCCACCTCTCAGACCCAGCAGGCCTACACCTCTCAGGTACTCCAGCCCGAAGAAGCGCTCTACCTCTGCAAGAAGAAGAAACGGCCCATTCTTCATGATCCGTATGCTCGCTTTTCTGCTCTGCTGTACCGCCGTCCACCACGGGAGGACCAGAAGGCCATTTTAGCAAGCATGGACAACATGGACCTAGACCATGCCACCTTCCTCTGAAAGGCCCTGGGGATGAGATCACGACCAGGGACAGGCTCCCACTACCATTCCATCAATACACTGCAGTAGCTGCGTTCCTGCTAAACAAGACAGCAAAGTCAGTGAAATGTCTTAATTTCCATTATCTACAAAATGGAGACAACAGTACATGTCAGAGTACAGATTTAGTGCAATCTGAAGGGTCACGCTTGTTTTATTGAATTTGCATTTACCATTGGATTGCTGTTGACAATAACCTAGAGTACTCTAGGGCATAAACTGAGCAAAGACTTCTAAATTTAAACATTTTCTAGTAAAAAAAAAAGAAAAACTATATTCTAGTACGTCTCGGTTTACTTTAACTAAGAGTAGTATGGAAGAGACTCAAGAGTGATCTCCCAGATTGGAGTTGTAGCCGTAAGATAGTTCCTGTGGAAAAAAGTCTGGATGATTCGTTAAAAACTGCACTGCTAGGGACGCGCCGAGGCACAAACGTGTTCTGCATCATTTTAAATCAGCTGGTACATCCTTCTGAAAGTAACTTCACTGACTTTGCGATTCCAATTGAACATTTACTCCAGTGCAAAAGTCTAAATTTTACCAACAAGTGGCGGGACTTTATCTCTCAACACTGTTTTCCCCAAAGTTGTTCCAGAGTCCCCTTTATTCCTTTATCCATTGGAGAGTCTAAATGATTCATGCTAAGCTGAGCTGGGTCTGCTTCCCACTGACTGCAGTCTCCCTCCCACAGCTCTGTTTACAGGTCCTTCCAATGAATTCTCTGCCTCACATATAAGGACGATCTTACTTCCTACCAACTTTACCTCAGAGCACACGAGACCACTGGAGTCAACCAGCTCAGCTCTTTGACTTCTCCTGGCTAAATAAGAAGCACTCTTTCTTCACTACTGCTATGCTGACAGTGTACCTTTCCTCTGTTTTTAAAGGGGCCATATATTTCCTGTTCAGCTAATCCACATCAGAAAATGCCGAAGCTAACCAGAAGCTGACGTTCTCAGCTTTTCTGTTCTGCTGTAAATAATCAGGACAAGAACTTACTTGTTTTAGGAATGTCAAAGAAACGTAAAAAAAAAAAAACAAAAAAAAAAAACACTTTAACTTATTCCCTCGCTCTAAACTACACTCTTTATTTGCTATAATCCAGTCCGTTGGGATGCATTCGAAATACAAATCAGATGTGGAGACACGGCACTTTCAACCATCACGATAGAAATCCTTACGTTCGGTAGGAAATCGTATACCTGCTCCGTTTACAAGAGCTTCTGCTTAAACAAGTGCAACTTTTGTTGGACAGCTGTTTGCACTGGAGCAAAATCCCATCAGTTCCATTACGTTTGCATTTCCCTTTTCTTGCCCCACTGATGGCTCCAAATTCTGTTGAGAAACTCTTTGCCAAAAGTTTTATTTAAAATTTGAGTAGACATTGGAGGACAGGATTTTGTACCTTGGTATATTGGTGTAAACATAAAGAACACACATTGTTTTCTTTGGCCTGGGAAATACCTTTTTGCCTGTTTTACTTACTAGTTTTTTTTTTGTTTTTTTTTTAAATTGTGCTCCATTGTTTTCTTTAATTCTCTTTTTATGCGAGTCTCTGATCTGTGCTCAGAGAAAAGCAGAACTCATTTAAGGCAAAACAAAGTGAGCCAAAAGGTGTGTTCAGCTGCATTTTCCACTGGCATTAGCAGCGCTTTGTTGCTCGTCTCTACCTGCGTTTTGCTTAAGACTGCATGAGAATGAGGACACTCAGAAAGGACTTTTCATTTACAAGGTGCCATAACTGTATCAACTGCATCCTACTCTGCAGATTCTGCTGCTACGTGGCACTTTAAATCACAAACGGCGGACATGCGCAGCAACAATTAGCCTGACATTGTCTTTTTTTTTTTTTTTTTTTTTTTCAACCTCAACGGTGCTCAGTTTGTTTGTTTGTGCAAGTACTTTAAAATCTCCTGGGGACATTTGCTGTGAAAGCGTCTCATGTCGGATATACATTCTATTTGATTTTTTGTGTGATCGTAAGCTGCTGGTCCTACAAAGCCTTCAGACGTTTGTCACATCTTCATTGTTTTCATTTATTTGGTCTGGTTAAGGTATTTCCACAGTACATGCAGACAGGAGTGCTAACCATGGGTTAATCGGGAGAATATTTAAAAAATGCATAGTGAAAAAATATTACAAAAGTTCATTCAAATTTTCGTCAAACTAAGTAAAACTGTTACTGCAAAGCAGATGATCAAACAAGATGCACACGTGCAGGTCACATCTAAATATATTAGAATGTCCTGGTTTCACAAAGAGTGATATGCTTCTATTAGTTGAAATAATTATGGCTTAAAGCAAATGAAAACCCAAATATATTAAATTTAACAAAAAATGACAAAGAGGAGCTGTTCTGATCACTCTGGATCGGGGAGAATCTTCAGGAGCTTCTGCAAATCCCAGCAGAGGAAGATAGGCTGCGATTGTTAAAAACTGACAGCGTGCAGTTGATTATCTCCAGGAAGTGCAGCTGATGATCACAGAGCAGTCACAGCTGTCACAAACTGGTTTTGTTGGGGACACTAAACATTGGAAAGTCAGATCAGTACATCCCTTCCAAAGATGGGTTGACCCCTGAAGTTCATTGGTCTATTGCTGATACCACAAGGCTTCCTTAACATCTGATGTGAAGGAATCAGGAATCAGAAGCTGATACACTGTATTGATGTAAAAATTCAAACCAGTCACCGACTTCATGTACCGCACAGTATATGAACAAACTTTTAAGTTTGTTGGGATCAAATTTCTGCATTACAAATGTCCATTTTGTTCATACTATGTAGCACAGCAATTCTGTTTTACTAAATTTTTGGTTTTCATTTGCTATAACGCATAATGATGTAAATGTTTACAATGTATTGATTAGGATTTAATGAATCGCTCTAATGCTCTTGTGTTTTGTGTTAACATTGGAAGAGCCTCCACAGATGTTATGTTGTGTGGAAATAACTTAGAATTGTTTTAACAAATGTAAATCCTCAATCTTGCTACGACATTGCTATTATTGTCAACAGAGATCAAGCAGCATCTGCTCGTCAACGGCGAATCGCTGGCGATGTCCTTTTGCGTTCTGAGGTATTTTAAGGTCCAGCTCAAACACAACACAGTTTTCACATTCTGATGTGATGGTGATTGATCACAGGTGCTTCAGCAGTGGTGTCAAACAGGGGCTCTTCAATCAGCTGCAGGTGCTACAAGAGGAGCTGACAGATCCTTCCAAAAAACAAAAAAAAAAAAACTAAAGCAAAAAAAAAAAAAAAAAGAGGACAAACCCCACGTCTGGAACTGTATTTTTCAAGTTCTGGAGGGGAAATAAGAGGATGCTGGAAGTCCTGACTGGATTCAAAATCCCTTCGGGAAAGAGCTGAAACCGGTAAAACGGATGTTGCCGCCATAATAAAAAATAATGCACTGTTGTTAAAAGACAAATAGGATGACTCACGTTCCCTTTTGTTTTGATTGACTGTCACAATTGACTCCTTTTGGGAGAGCGGGGCTGTGAATCTGGTGGTGGGATTTGCAGACACTTTTGAAAACCTGCAGTAGTCAAAGCAGATACCAGAGTGATGCATTTGAATTTCCCAATTGAGGTGTAGTTATATTTTACAGTATGACGGTTTAATTGTGGCAAATTAGATAAAGTGAAACTGTCCTCAAAATAATGAAAACCAGACTACAGTTAAAATCAAAACAAATTTCACATAGCCTGCATTTGGTATTTACACAGTGAGGTTCTTTTAAAATCCTGTCTGAAGGGCAAGTGGCATCAGAACTTTTTTTTTTTTTTTTTGAGTAGTAGTTTTGAGGTTTCGTTTGTGCTGGATGGCAGGATTATGAATCCAATTATTTATCTCTTAATACCAAGTCAGATTTTAATTGAATGACATAAGCCGGACATAAAGTGGCAGCTACAGTAACTTCAGTTACGATTCATCAAATTAAATAGCGAGGAGGGACGTTTTTCATTCTTCTTCCTATTAGAGTGAAAACAAAGGAGATGAATCTTGTCTCCAAGTGATTCTCTGTTATTTTTGTATAATTACGAGAATCATATAAATGTGCGGAATTGCATCCGCATTGGATGCCTCGTGACATTTTCAGCCGGTTGACTTTCAAGCTGTAGTCTGTGTTCTACCGGATGGAACAACATAGCTTAGTTAGTAGTGAAAGAAAATGACAAACTGAAACGATCCAACCGCTTTTCTGTAGTCTCAGCTGTAATGCTGCTAAAGAAGGACACGGAAGGCAGACAGTAATTGACATGAAATCTGACGACCGACAGTGAAAACGTCTGCAGTTTCATCAATAGAGGTTTTAATGTGTCAGTTGGTAGATTTGAGCTGGAGTACTATTTACTACTTAAAGGAACCACACTTTAAAAAGCTATCCCTCTAGAAATCATACAGACTAAATGTCACTTTTGTATAAATTGAGAAACATTAAAACATGAACACATGGGTATTAATTGATGCCGTGATTGTTTTCGCCGCATTTCATTGTAAATTGATTTATGCAGTCAAAAGGTTTAAAGACCGGCCTGTTCTAAACAAAAGGCTCTGTGTTCCCAAACATATGACAGCCGCTGTGTTGTTTTTTTTGTTTTGTTTGTTTGTTTGTTTTGTTTTAAAGATAAATTAATGCGTGTTGAACATCTGCAGACCTTACAGTGAGACCTGACCAGTTTGATGTGACATATTGCCCTGAAGCGCAATATGTCATATTCAGACCGATCCCATCGGTCTTTGCAGGATGCAGACATTGGTGACCTTTGCCACTCATCGCCGTGACGACAGAAATCTGAGTATTGATCAAAAACGTCCAGGCTGGATAGCATACCTAAATGCATTTTAGATTTATGATTCAGGCTAAAAAAAAATAATAATTTAAAAAAACTATTTATTGAAAATTATTTAATACTGTGTAAATATCTCAAGAGAGCTTACTATAACATATAAATAAATATATATATATATATATCTATATAGATATATATAACTTTATATATATAGATATATATATATTGTAGAGGAAAACATGATGCACATCAGAACTGAGACTGAGAACTGAGTAGTGTACGGTCTACTTCAGTGACACGGTGTAACATGGTGTGATATCAGTGTCTTTACTGTATGTGAGTGCTTAAAAATGAAATACTAGAAATTAGCGTAGGAATTTAATATCAATTTATTATCCTAGAGAGAAGACACTTGTGTTGGAAGCTAGATTAACGGGACGGTCCCTCTTTTCAAGAATGTAAAAGTCAATATCCTATTATTTTTGTACTCATTCGTTGCTTTGTACCGTAGCGATGCAGAACTGTACACAGAGTAGAGAAATATGTTGTCTATCTAAGCTCCTGAGCTGTTCAGAAGAGAAGAAATTGGTGCACCGAACTGTACTGTATATCTTTTTGTCTACAAAGAGATCCTCATGAAGAAAAAATAAAATAAAATAAATAAAAAGACGGTAAATTAGTTTTTATAGTGCGTGTGAATAGCAGATATACCTAATTATTTATGGGCAACATCTTATCATACTGATCATTGATTTTCCATTAAAAAAACTTCTTTTTTCTTTCTTTTTCTTTTTCTTTTTTTTTTTTTTAAATATAAATATATATATTTGTTGGCATGAATTGTGATTTATTTTCCATTCTGTCGGTGCTCTCCGCCTGTAGACGCGCCGAGATCCAAATGCATTTTGGACAGCTCCACGCGTAAGAAAAGTTTCCGATGTAATGTTTGCGCTTGCAGCGACAGACGCGAGCGCTTCTCGACGCCGACTCGGAATTGATCCAAGTCCGTCAAGTTTGGCTGCGGCCCGGCGCATGCGCAAGGCAGCCAACGTTTCTCCGCGCCTTCTGCTCAAAAGTGGAGGAGGAGCGCCGCCACAGCAGCTGCTAAATGCTACACCGCGCTCTCAGTTCAGTGCTGTAAATTGCCAAAAAAATAAAAATAAAAAATAGAGACAACCATCAACTTCATAATAACAACTGGTGCTATATATATA